>JAUJPO010070189.1:0-11868 GCA_032270745.1 Tiaropsis multicirrata
GTTTACCAGATCTCCTTGTTGAACGCGGTCTCGTATTTGTACGTGTAAAAATATGAAATATCGGATTTATGGCTTCTTCTCTTAGCCAATCAGATTGCTTATATTTTCCCAAGTTGACAACAAGGATCATTTAACATTAAAAAAAGCTCTGTTTGTTTGTTACTCAAACAAGGTTAGAAGTCTTAGAATTTTCAAATTTCAAGAATATTGAAATCTAACTCGAATAATAACTAATCTCGAATTTCATCAGTCGCACCGACAATTTATTTTCAATTCTTTTACAAAAGAAATAAAAAAACTGTAACTATTAAATTACCGATAAGATTAAGGTTAGACTCTTGTCTAATGCAACCCTTCTGTTTTAGGCACACTCATTGAAAAGTTATATCAGGGTTTAAGTCCATTAGATTTTGAATTTAATGTCGATTTAATCATTTATAATCATGTTTATAAACTTTGGTTCACAGAACAACTTGCTCAGTTTAGCGTTACTAAATAATAGATTTTTTAACTTAAATATTTCTCTTTTAATTTGAAAATACCGATATATTCAAAGAAAAGGTTTTTATTATGTTTTCCTTCACACCTATTCAGTAAAACTTCTATCAAAAGTGAATTAAAATCATCGCAAAAACTCTCAAAACGAGCACTCGATGCTTGATTTATCATTGAGCTGTCTTTGTTTTTCATTTTCGAACGTCATCTTCGCACTTCTCTGTATTTCACTATATAAAAGAAACCTTTCGATATTTTCTTTGCGTGTGATTATTTTTTGTTTATCATTTTGGATGTGTGTTTATAACTTAAAAAGGTATGCGCATAAGCCGAAAACACTTTTTTCTGTGACCCAGATGATGTTATATTTTTTAACAGTATAAAATGTAAAATTGTTTTGATTTGGTTTTAAAAGTTTATGGCAGCGAATTTACAAATTTTATTTCTACTCATTTTTGGCATGATGGCTTGATTCTTTTATCATACGACTTTCTTTTCACGTTCAAAATAATATGCAGCAATTTCAAAGTGTTTTCAAAATTTCATCAGATGGTTTATTAATAAAAAGAAAGGGTGGACTGATCGTTCAAAAGTGCTTCAATTGCAAAAACAATTTACTATAACTGAATTATTATTATAATAATTTGCCATTCAATTTATAACTTAACATATAGAGAGTAGACAACCTGGGACATTTTAAAACCTTTCAGCTCTTTTTCTAATACGTCTAATTCTTGTGCAAACAACAAGTTACAAAGTGGACTGAATTCGAAAAGATCTCCTAGTTTTGCTTGAGTTAGAGTTTTGTATTTTTCATTTGAATTCTCCACCTTTGTTTATATTTCGCAGTGAAGCAAGTAGATGAAATCGAAGAACAACTACAAGAACATGATCGGGTAATGGCAGAAATCATCTTCAAAAATCAAGACAAGAAAAGCATATCATTCAAGTAGGTCCATAAGTCTTATTCGTGTTTGGCCATGTTTGTTAAGTCACTATGGCAACATAATGACAGGTTTTAGCCCAAGGCTCGTTTCTATTATGGGAGGGGGTCATGCTTTTGGCTACTTAACAAGTGATATCTCTTTCACTCGATTGAACTTTGCTTGAACTCCAACTTTGACAGCGTATAGTAGTACCATCTTCTCGCCTCATCTCATCTCAGATCTTGAGTGCTTTTAGCAGATCTAGATCTTCATTTGGCCTCGCTTTTAATATTGATCCAGAACGTGCAAAATCACCCATCAATCATAAAATGAGATGTGCGAGTTTGTATCAACACGAACGTGTTTCTGAGAAAATTTAAAATTGGGGAGAGGTTTTTCTCCCTACGCATTGAAGATCCTTTTTATACAAAAAAAAATCTTGTTGCTCGCAGCAGGTGAATTCTCCTTCCCCAAAAAAAATTCTTCTTAAACGCGTAAAAAGATTCTTCTCTTTTTATGTGATTTCACTAGATAATATAATATTATTCAATTCAATTAGTTGTAATAAGTTTTTTCTTAGTGTTTTGAGCCTAAAAAAAGCCTATGTTGGGCCTATACAAGAACCTACAAACGAGGTCAAACAGCTTTTAATTCTTTCACACGTCATTGGATCTCTTTTAAAACAAATCAAGAAGGAGGTGGAGTTTTTTTGCACATATAGATCGAGTCTTTACCAATCTTCTCAGAAAAAATATTTTTATGGTTCGTATTCTCTGAGTCTTTACCAAGACAAAAGTGGATCTTCGCAAGTCTGTGAGTCTCCCTAAAGTATGTATAAAGTATATCTGTTTGAAAAAAATGGCCGACTCCACTGAACCTAAAATATATCTTACTTGAGTGAAAATCGCGGAATTTTTGTTAGGTTTTGTGAAAAGACTCATAAGTATGCTATAGAACTCGACCTGATCCCCACAACGCGTTGACCAATTTTTCCCAGTTGTAGCAAATAATAAATTCTCAAATTTCTTACCCATACAGTGCACCTGACCTTTGTCAGAATCTACGCTCCCCCCCCCCCCTCCGGGTAGCAAAGTACGTGCTGGTGATATTATGTGTGCATTGAAAAGTTTTTTTGATTGAGATAATTCTAGAATTTGAGTTAATATTCAGAAACAGGCTTGGATTACATTTCCCTATCAAAAACCTTAAAACCAGGGTTGGATTACATATTTCCCCATCAAAAACACAACAACAAAGGCAGATGGCTCTTCTATGAAATTATTTCCTCTTCACACAATACAGTACTCCTTCAGTTTGAAGAGGTTAAATACCATTTCTATAAAATATATTGATTATCTTTTATTCTTCCATCTTCTTGTTTACTTTTTGTGTGACCCCTTTAAAACTTTTTACTTTTCCTTCTTTTGCCTCTTTTTGTTATCTGTTGATGTTGTGTTAATAATGGCAAGAGGTTAGAGGGAGATAAACCTACTTGCAGCAGCTAGATTGCTTTCTTATAATGGGCTTTGTACATTGTTACGTGTTAGTTTATTCCTTGCTCTTCAACTGATACCCTGTTGAGGTTCATTGTGACTTTTGAGTATGGAGCGTTAGACAATCAAGACGTTCGAGCCATAGATATGTCAGCCTATTGTAGCTGTTTAGCCTGAAATGTATTGAGTTTTATGATTAACGTCAATTTTAAAAACAGAATGCCTTTTTTTAATTCCAGTTACAAGTTTTATTGTTTCGATTATTTCATTTTTTATTATATACAGCAATGATTTTCACTAATAAACAATGTTTTTCCTATACTATACAACATACAACAATAGTTCAACTCCCTGGAAAAAACACAGAAAGGTTTTCCACTTCCGATCTGTAACAATCAAGATCGTTTCAAGATAATCACAAAATAAAGTTCCCTTGGTGTGTGTTTTACAGTTCCCATAGCTACAGACCGAAACTTCTTACACTCTTTTTATTTTATAAGAACCAGTAAATTTCGCCCGAGGCTTAGATGTTCTTAACTTTGATCCATTTTACGGCCGGAACCCCACCATTAAATATATATGCCTAACATACTTCCCTTGGTCTAAGTTTTCATTAGGTACATTTCCATGCTCAAATTGTGAGTTCTTCATATTTTTTGATAAAACTTACCACCAAATCCGAGGCTCGATGTTCTTATGAAATTGTTCTTACAAAAAAAGAGTGTTTGGCTTCACTTCAATAGTGATGGTGTAATTTTGTGTTAACCTACGTCACAAAAATCATCGAATTTTCCTATAAAAATACGTATTGGTTTCTGATCGAGGAGTTGTGAGTTTTGTCTCTTCTTATCATTTAAAAACTAAACACAGAAAAACTGACGTCATCATTTCTGGTTTTTTCGGCTGATACGACTAAAAAGTCGTTCAATTTTTTCACTATAAATTGATAAGTAGTCTAGAAGTTGCGATAAACCTTGTTTTTGATAGCTTTATAACGTTTTGTTTTTATTCAAGAAATATTCTTGGCGTTGCTGTGGTTCGCTTCTTACTGAGCCAACTTCTTTTTTTAGACGTTGGGGTTCACGCCATTTCTCTAGTTTCTCTAGTGCGGATCAATTATTTTGACACTTGCATTTTACGTGAGGAGTTTTTATGAATAATTTATTTCCTTCAATTATTATTATGTAGCGCCTCACAAATGATTAAGATTGGCCGCATTAAATTAAAGAAATGACTGTACTCAAGCACTTTAATTATTCAAATCGTTTTTTGGGCAATTCACAAGCTGACATGTGGAGCTAGTTTAACTGAACTTGATTTTTCGGCCCTTCCGCCTCTGATTTAAATAAGTTGTATAACAAACAAAGTCTTTATCTTTATCGGAAATTTTTTAGTCTGATTGAAAAGTTCTATATTTCGAAAGAGAAACATTCTATCTTTTAATAATTTTAGTAACGGCAGTATATATTAACAAAGAGCTTTTTTGGCATGAGTAGTATATCTAGTTTTTTTATAAGAACACCGTGAGTGGAGGAAGCCTTCAGATGTTCTCAACTTTTCTGAATTTAAGCCCAAAAATGTTCTTAATTTTTGCTAAAAAACAGCTATTCAAGCCCAATGTTCTTAAAAATGTTCTTACAAATTCTCTCAGCACTTTTGGCCTCGAAGCCTTATGTTCTTATATAGTTTGTTCTTATAAAAAATGTGTACGTCTAATGCGTTTTCATGTCAATTTTTCATGGTTACGTAATCCTACTTCATCAACAAAGAAAGTCGACCTCTTATTGGAATTTTTTTTTTATTCGTCAGGGAAAAAACTCACTGAATATTATTGCTAGTGATCTAAGGCTATAGCACGTGATTTAGGATTTTGTTAACTTTATTTTAAACTTCTTTTCAAATTTTCTCTAGATATTCAAACGCCAAACCATTGGAACTGGAAAAATTCCTCGAAGAAATCAAGTATGTCATTTCTTTTCTTTTTCACTTTTGTTCTTTGTCTGTATGTTTGTCAATAATCAGGTCTAATCAAGGCCGGGACAAATAATGGGCTTTTGCAGAAAAAATCTCTATTCCCACTGTCCACTTTTAAGGATGTCAACCCCCTTGATATCCGTGCCGAAAATTTCGAACCCCCCTTGGATATCCTTGGTCCTCAAATTCTTACCCCCTGGATGTCCTAGGATATTGAAAATTTTGAACCCCCACCACCTGAAGGATTCAGGGGGATACGGAAAAGACTAGTAGTCTTTGGAAATCCAAGGAATCAGAACAGCAGAAAGCAATAATTTTTTTGTTGGAATCTCTCTTGATGCTTTTAACCAGGAGAGGAGAAGGTGAAATTCTTTTGCTGAAATATAAATTTTCCTTTCATGGCTCAAAACAATCTCTCAGGAAAATTTAGTTGTGTACAGAAAGACAAATAGCACCTTTCAATACTACGAATAGCTCCTCCCTAGATTCGCATGAATGGGGAGGGGTCAGTCCTAAGTAATATTTCACAGCATTTGGTTGTCATCAATACAATACAATACAATACAATACTTCACGGTAGTTAGTATTGAGAGGAATATTCCAGTTCTCATGTTGTATAACTCTCTTTAAACCTGCCAATCCAGTTCAGTAGAAAAAATCCGTTGTGTATGTTTTTTGTTATCTTGAAACCTCAAAGGCTGTCTAAGACTTTCTTTTATTTCTTCTTTAATCTCATATCTCATACAGTATAATGTTATCTAACCTCTGATCGGTTTTGACGAAGTGCGCATGTGCATTCATCATCAATCGAAACCTTCAACTAGCAGAGACGCGGCTTTATGTTTAGGGACCGTCACATGGAGTAATTAGCGACGCGAGAGGTGCCCTCAATTTGGGTGGGGGCTCAAACCCACAACCTTTCGATTTGGAAACCAGCGCCCTACCACTTTGACCACCGCGGCTCCGATAACTTTACCTTCTAACTTTATTTCGCCTTTTGCTAGTAAAGTCAAAAATTGTATTTAAGGTTTCCAATGAAAAGGCTTTTTTTCTATAGTTGCATCAGTATTACATAACTCAAGCTCATCCACGTCACGTATTCGACTAAATTTTGTTTTTCACGGCAGGCTATATTTAAAATTTCATTTTTCGTTTTTTCGGTAACAAATTGACATGCTAGTAGTGCTTGAATTATTCATCAATAATATTGGTTATCTTGCTTTTGCTAAATGATTTTATTAGCATGCGTAATCTGATATTCACATCAGAAGAAAAACTTCCGCATCCAAAAAAGAACTATTTTACCTTGACAAATAATATCCTCTTATTGGTTAAAGGGCTTGACCTATGCCTTGATTTTTTGGTTGGAATATATTTCCTACATAAATGTTAGATACTCGACAGAGGTCATCGCACAAACCTTCCCAGCCTACCCAAAGGTGTCTCCTTTTTTCTACAGAATTCATTTAATTTCATCGGGTCAACCCTGGAGATTTGTATCCATTGCATAACTATTTTGTATTACTGACGTTACTTAGTACGCAACCATAATATGACCACATTACAGATAAACAGCCAACAAGAATATCTATAACTGCTGTAATATGAAAATTGTGACGCTTTTTACCTAAATATCTGGCTTAAATAGCACCATCACCTCGCCTTATGTCAGCACTTTTAAGAATCAATTTTGCATTCGTCCTCAGCCTTGGTATACTAATATTTTCAGAATATCAAAATTTAATTGGGTGGGTGTGTAGAATCTTGGTTCCATTTACTGAATTTGGCCATTAGTGAGGCATGATGAAGAAAATGATAGGTTTAAATGATCGATGATGAGGAAATAATTGAGGCAAACACGTGGTAATGTTGTTTTGAATGAAATGATTGACGGTGTAAAGTTTCTTATCTTGGTTTGGTCCTCTCTAACCACACATTTTGTGTTTTGAACCGAGCTTCATTTTATCGAAAATCATACGATCACGATATCCTGGTCTGTCTGTCTGTCTGTCTGTCTGTCAGACCTCCCATTTCAAAACAAGATATAACATTCTCTTTTTATAAGAACACCGAACCTCAGATTGGATGGTAAATTTTACCAAAAACTATGACGATTTGTGCATGGGAGTTTTCCTAATGAAAGCTTAGAACTAGAGAAGCATTTTAGGCAAACATTTGAGGGTGGGGAGGGGTTGGAAATTTGAGAAGAAGTTAAGAACATGCGAGCTTTGACCGAAATTTCCTGGAACTTATAAAAAAAGAGTTTGTATCACCTCTTGTAATACTTCTGTTGTTTTGTGTGATGCTATCGTTTCACTTTCGAAAGTTCTGATACTTTATATAAGTTTAAAGTTTTTGTCATAGTTATTTGAGTGTTTCAAAAAACCAATATACGAAAAACCTCAACAAAGCGATACAGAAAAGATTGTACTGTAAAAGACAAAACCAGAGTGTCATGGCTTTTTTTGAGGTATCCTTTTTTTGGGATTTTTTACTTTATGTTTTCATTATTTCGTCCTTCTTCGAGATGACGTAATCGACTTTCAAACACGACGCACGCAGTTTTAAAGCAGAGAAATAAGTCAAATCTTAAGCTGAGGGAAGCTCTAAGTCTTTGAAAAATTATTTTCCCAACTTTCACTTGTAAACCGATGAGATCTGGTAAAGGCTGCCACCGCTTGACCTACCATAGCTTCGTGCTGCGTGTCTTGAGTTTTATCACTGCCATGTAACAAAGTTTTTCAATTTTGTGTGCATACCAATTTTTAATTGGCCTTTAGCAACATTTGGCCATTTGGGAACAAAATGTTGTACATTTCAAGCTGTTTGACAGGCCGTTAATTGAAATCGAAAACAATTCTGTTAAAAGTTACATCACATAAACGGTGGCATGATTTTCGGCATTTCCTTTTGATTTTCTTTGAGATGAAGTTTCAGGGGATTTGTCTAATCAACGATCCTCTGGGTTTCGCATCCCATTTAATGAAATCTTGTTAATTATTAAAGAATTATTTCATAGGAAAGTAATAACATTTTCCTTACATCGTCCAACGTAAGAACCCCTATCGTTTGATGACGTATAAATACTTTTTTTTCAGTTTTACAGGAATACTTCTTGACTAGGTCAAACAGCTTTCGGTAAATATTCCTCCCCGGGTCAGGTCCTTCACTGAGATTAATAGCATATATATATGCTTGACATATATGTCGCTTGAAACAGTTTATGCATGATGCCTACTTGTGTGTCAGAAACTTTCGTCTTTTCAATACTGCCCTAAAACATTACTAGCTTTAAGTACTACTTGCCTTGGCTTGAGTTAGGTTTCGTAGGACAGAGTTTGTGATTTCTCTATAAGTGGTATTTGACTTGAGTTGGGCTTTGTGCCGTCTTTTCACTATTCTACAAACCCAAACGAGTGTTCATATCTCTGAGTCGTACATGACTTCAGTTGGATTTTGTTGGACAGAAATTATGATTTGACAATACAATACAACACAACATTCGTAATAAATCTCATATTTTCACAATGTTTGTGTGTGCCATTCACCATACATCTGTGTTTTATTTTTTTATTTTCACTTTTCTTTAACGTTGGACAGTATACATAGTAAAATAATACTAATTTATGCCAACAATTATATTAAAATATAAAAACACTATACACATAGAGGGAAACAATTTAAAATATAGTACACAGTTTGCATGAACAATAAACTTTGACTCATTCAACTTCGAGTTGTTTTGGTGTTTCCTCAACATGATGGTCTCGGGGAATGGAAGCAGTCTTTCTTTTGCTTTCCTTGTGTAATCTTGCAAAAAGACTTTCGGTCACTTTCGTTTTTCCATTTCTAAAAATACACTTAGGGCAGCATGAAGCAGGACTACTAAGTTAACTTGAGTTAAGAATAAACTGTTTTATATAATTCGAGTCATCACACTGTTTCAATCTAACCAAAACGTTCTAAATTCCTGTTCTAAAGAATCTAAATTTAGGTTGCTTTATTTTCGCAAATCGTTGAAACTACCAGAGCCTTGCATACAAATCAACAGTAGATGTCAGCGTGTGCCATTGATCTTTCTTTAACTATCAAAACGAGGCTTTATAGGATTCTCCACCTGAGGATGTGAGTTGTAGGGGGTAGGTCTTCAATTTGTTATAAAAGGGTGCCACACCTTATAGTTACAATCACAATTGCACAAGAAAGCCTTCCTTCGACGTCATCCAGCCAACAGTTCTTTGTTCAATTTTTGTGGAGATTTCTAAACCTTTCCTTCAATTGGACATTCATCTCAGTTTAAGTCTTTCGTGGACAAATTTTTTTTACGATGTTAATGACCTCGATGGCCCTTCTGTAAGTAATTATCTTCTAATTAGTTTGACTTTTTATGTCCCAGTAACCCTTTGATGACCTGGAAATTTAAAGCAGCCCATTTCATGATTTTTATCCACAAGTTGGCCTTATGAGTTTCTTTACATCAAACCCCCCCCCTCCCCCCAAACATTAGATCCTGAAAGTGAATGTGGGTTAGGGGAAATCGCCTGGTATGGGTCTGTTGCCTATAACTTATCCTTACGACTCTAAATAATGGGTAGCCTTAAGGTCTGGATCAAGTTTTTGGTCATATTTTCTTCAAACTCAAAGTTTCACGGCTGAAGAGCCGATCTTCAGTGAAAGAAAAATCTTGGACCAGCTTTTATATGGTCACATAGTTTCATGGTTTAGTTTAGTTCATTTTTTTCTTCATGGTTGAAAAAACTAATAGAGTTATTACTAAATTCTGTGTATTTTGGGATAGCATATAGATTGATGATCACTGCTTAAAGCTGAGCGAACAGTCTTGTATAATGAGAGAAACTTCCAAATAGCTGTGAAATTATATTCAGCTCAATTTTCAATATGGCTTTTATAGATGTAATTGTAATTGAAAGGCGAGACGGCAAACTTATTTTTTTTGTTTTTTTTTGTTTTTTTTAGCTGGTCAATTTTCCTACTTGAGAAATAAAAAGAAACAGAACTGGTTTTTAGTTTTTGCTATTTTTGGTTTTTCGTAACAAAATAAAGATGCGCTATCTTTTGACCACCTTGGACCAGCTTTTCCGAAACTTGACACTTTCGCCTGAAGATAGAAAAGTACTTTGTGTTTGTTTACCCTGTGACATTTCTTTTTGATAGAATAATAGATCAGAATTTCCTTTGCCATTTAAAGTGACATCTATTCAAAATTTTGGGTTTCAAAGTCGAACCCTTACAACAGACTTAGCAGTTTTATACAAACTTTGCCGAAAAACCTACCCTTACAGTGCACTTAAGGGCCACATGGCCGGTGGGTCACTTCCCTTGAGTACCCCCTCCCCCGGAGAACTGATTCGGTTTCGGTATTCTTGCAAACATACAAAACATCACTTTCTCTCTTGATTGACAACTCGACTGAATATCTTATAACAGAATATTTTATAATTTTTTAATCAAGGGGTTTTTTAAGGTTCAAAAGAAATAGGGGAAAAACCGATCATCAAATGAAAAAGTAACATGATATATAAAAAAAGGATTGAAAAAGTTCGTGATATTATGTAATATTTTTACTGTAGAAAGTTTTGAAGGTTGATTAAAGTCTCCAGTGTTCGTGATTACACTTCGACTGACGGGTATGTGCGGCCGCGGCCCTTAGGCCTTCTTAATACATCCTGGAAATAACTTGTCGGTAGTATAAAATTTTAATCAATTTTAAAGATTTATGTAGTCACCTTTTTCGGACTAAGTTATGTGCGATAAGGTACATTGTACATGTAAGGGTTGACAACTTGCAACTGCATTGCAAGAGTGCACAATTTTGAAAAGATGTATCTTTGGTGCTTTTAAGGGTGTTCACAGTATCAGAAATTCGCTGAAGTTCTGCAACGAGGGTCCAACTTTTTTCATCCCATGAAGGTTGTTTCATTTCTATTCTTTTCATCCTCGCACTTTTAATCATTGATCATTATTATTGCAGATTTTAGCATGGTCATTCTACTTGAAAAACAAGGAAAATGAACAACATACGCTGAAAGGAAGAAGGTCAAAGTCCAGTTGGATGTGTTTTTCCTCAATGCTTCGTATCTTTAATTCATTATTTTTGCCCTTTGAAGAACATAACAACATGAATATTATATTAGTTAAGAAGTTCATGAAACAATGAAACCATAACATAGAGATGGGTTGATTTGTTGCTTCATCCTCCATGCTTTTTCTATTTCTGAACCTCTCACTTCTATAAATATGTCGCAAATTATTTATAACTTTTTCTTTTCTTTTTTGACTAATTTCATCATTCTTCAAAAATTGCAATCCATCTTTTTTGATGTGTGATATTATGAGGTTCATGGTGTGAACGTGTTCCAAAGTGCTTGGAAGTTTTTGGATTTGAGCTAAGAAGTCTCTCGGAATCAGGTAAAAGTAATTTAATCACAAGTAGAGACAAGTTTTGTTGCTTAAATAGATAGATTTTCACTTTATGGCATTCAGTATAAGAACATCCCTTCTGTTTATACCGCCCTGATGTATTTGACCTCACTAAGGGGCTTGGGAAGGGTTTAGAATGATAGAAATCCAGGGAATACGATCCTAAGAGTGAATTTTAAATGCACTGTTGAGGAGATGACTCTCACGGGATAGAAATATACTTTAGAATGTTGAATATTATTTGCGTAGAAAATTAACAGATACTGAATATCCTACCGTGAAAGCCACAAAAAAGGTTTGATGGCCTCGTGGAGCCGAGCAAATGGTTTTCCAATAAATATATTTATTTCATTATATGCAGGCCTCACAGTCGGCATAAAATGGCATTAAATATGAAAATTTGCCTTAAAAAGCATGAAAAAGCATAAAATAATGAATAAATCTGTCAATGAAAAAAAGTTCGTTGTAGCCTATAATTCCACCATTTTAATCCGAGAAATCATTTTTCGATAAAAGATTTTCATAACTTTTATAGGCAA
>JAUJPO010070200.1:0-11868 GCA_032270745.1 Tiaropsis multicirrata
ATACATCAAAATAATTAGATAATGGCCATAACAGACCTGAAAGACCGTTGAAGTTTGTAGTTTTTAAGGGGTAATTAGTGTGTTTTTAAGGGTTTTTTTGGGTTAAATATGCTCTTCCCTATAACATAAGCTAGAAAAGCTTTTTATTCAAATAACACAAGCTAAAACGAAAATGTATTCAAAATTTCAGGATATTTCAACTATTGACTCATAAATTATGGACCGAAAACCACTTTGTGGTTTTTAAGGCGTAGTACTCCAAAAATAGCGTTTTTCATTTTGTCGTAAATTTTTACTAAATGACCATCTTTAAAAACCATTGCCCGGGAAGAAAACCATATTAGGTAGACTCTAAGAGCAGAAAGTTTCAGTTCTTCTGAAAGTCTTAGTATGGAGTTATGGTCATCTCTATTTTTTGTAGTTTTTAAGGGGTATCTACTGGTATCATAGATTATCTTAATTCAGAGAATATTATCAGACAATTATCAGCAATATCTTAGCGAAATTTTCGACTTTCAGTCGTCTTGTTATGAACTTTGTTAAGGAAAAGCAATATTGTATATTATCTATTCGGCTATCTTGTAATATATACAGCACTGAAACTGACGGTTATTTACTTTGACGTCTTTTGCGATAAACGTCTTTACTGTATTATAAGTAGGTTTACATAATCTAGACACACTGGCTTGGGTAGTACAAGTATGTGTATTGTATGTTATAGAATATTACATGTTACTGGTTCGTGTTATGTTGGCAATTGTCGTCAAAGCAATCCCGTCATTTAGAATAGAAACAACCGTCAGTTTCAGTACTGTATATATTGCAAGATAGCCATCTATATTACTTATTTAAGGATGCGAAACAAACAAAAAACAGATGGTAACGTTTAGGTAAAACAACAAACGAAATATATCTTTAAAAGTTTTAAATAATCGAATGGCCATTCTACTCTTGTTTGTAGTGGACGATATCAGTCTTCCCATCATAATATACAGACCTATCATTCATTTGAAGCTTTTTATGTAGAGATGTTTGTGTTTTTTAAACTTCAAAATGATGTTGGTGTTTTACTAGCCACTAGTTAGTATACCCTTGTAAAGTGGGGCGCAAACCGACCAACATGTTGACCAACATATACTGACCAACATGTTGACCAACATATACTGACCAACATGTTGGCCGGTTCGCGGATGCCTTAACCATCATCCTAGGTTTTTATTCTTTCCAGTGATTCATTTTCTACCTGTTCTTATTTCTTTCGTTCAGTGCCTTCGTTTGATTTTATTGTTTCTATTGTTTCTATTCTGTTTTTACCGACGAATTTCTCCTAAAATGAAAATTAATTTACCAATAGTAAATGCAATGGAATATATGTAATCCAAATAATTAGCAAAACTATCCTTATCGTATATGCATCTTCAATCGTCATCAACGATCACCACCCCTTGACACATTTCCATCAACTCGTTGCCCATAGAGGTGTTCAAATGCACTACAAATTTAGGGATTATCATTAAAACTTTATGATTGTTCACTCCCCAGCAGGAACAGAATGTTATTTCAACGTCCAAACAACCTTGTTCCAACGTCACGTAACCACGTTATTTGAATGTTGGATTAACGTTAAGTGTCGTCTAGGTACTTTCTCGTTGGACTGTCAGAAAACGATTATTTCTTGAATTTTTACCGACGAATTTCTTTCATTGAGATAATACGTTTTTCGTCGTCAAGTGATTGTTTTGGTTTGTCATTCTTTCAGACGGATTTCTTTCATTCATCTTTTTTTCATTATTTCTGATAATTACAAAGTCTTGAAAATAGAGCTTTGGGCTTTCCCAGAAAAAGATTAAAATGACATCAGAGGGATAACACAAAAATGTCTAAGAAATCGTCAAATATTCTTTCGCATACATATTTAAGTAAGTAAGTCATACATATTTTTACTCTTACGCAAAACAAACAAAAAGAGATGGTAACATTAAATAAAACAACAAACAAAATTGCCAACCTACTCTGAAATGGACGATAAAGTCTTTCCATTGCATTATGTTACAGCCCTATCGCTACTTTGAAGAAGGGCCAGTCACAAAATTAAATTGTTCTTCCAAATATCCTCTTCGTGAAAATGTTTATGCTCCTTTTGTCAGGTAAGGAGTGGAAGTTTTGGTGAAATCATTTAGTATAGCGATAAAGTGCAGTCTTATAGTCTATTATTTCATTTCCAAATTACATTGGCTTGTAGATATGTCTGTGGTGTTATCAGTGTTCAATGTTTTTGTTTACATTTGAATCGGCAAATTCGATTCCGAGAATTCGAAAAAAATATCAGGGCATAATGGCGGTAAATTTTAGTGTTGTCAGTTCTTTGAAACGCGGTATTTTCAGCAGTGTGACAGCGGTTTGATTTTTGTGTTGAAGCTCTTCTAAAAAATACCTGTAGAAAAAGGTATTTCCCAGCAGGCACGGAACGTTGTTCTAACGTCCACGTCCACGTCCACGTCCACGTAACGTCTTTTCAACGTTTAAACATTGTTTTTTCAGCAGGGTGACAGCGGTTTGAGTTTAAGTGATATACATGAAATAAACAGATTACACGTTCATACTTTATATATATACTCTTTTGTAACTTTCCAGCAATTCCATTTTACCAGTTCTTTTTTCTTCCGTTCAGTGCCTTCGTTTCCTTTTCTTGTTTCTTTTCTACAGACACGATTTGGCATGCTAGTGTATAATTTCACGCACAGATCCCACACTAGGCCGTTTTATAACCATCATTAGTTCTTCTTTTTACTGAACGTTTATTGTCAACTTTCCCACGATTCGAATTTCGCTTTCTCGAGAACCATTTTCCAAGTTCGTTTTTCTTCAATACCTCGCTAACAGCACTCAACGTGCTGGCAACAGTTGCCATGGTAAATAGAAAAACAAACAACTGCGGAATATACAGCCACGGGTTTTTCAGACCCTCTTTGGAGCTGTATACAAAGTCCCCGAACCCGATAGTGGTCAGTGAGATAAAACAAAGATAGAAGGAATCGAGCGTCGATCTGTTCCCTTCACCAGCCATCAAAATGAGCGACATCGCAAAGTATCCGAACAAGGATAAGAATATTTGAATCACAGAAGTCTTATATTTACAAATGTGTATACTCCTTCGGACGTGACCCTCGATTTTAGCTGTTACCAGATAAGTAACCATGATTATGATGTCCGCGGCGTACGAATAGAGAACAAGAGTGAGCCCAATTGCAGGTAAGGCATATATCATGGTGACGATTTTACCGAGATCGGAGTAGGGTACAATGTGGCCAAATCCTATTGAAAAGAGAAAAAAAATTGAATATAGCGTTCGAGCATCAAATTGAAAGATCTCGCTTAGGAAACAATCGTCATTTCTGGCCATTACTCAAATAACGTATTTTCAATGTTGTTTTGACATCCATAAAACGTTTTTGATGTCGCTGCTATGACCTTGTTGGGACGTCAGAATGTGAAGTTTTTACTGGGTGACCCAGAGATACACATCCAACCAACGTTGACAAATGTTGGAAAATACACATTTCGTCGTCAAGTGATTGTTTTGGTTTGTGATTTTTACAGACGAATTTCATTCATTGGGGAAATATATTTTACGTCGATAAAGTTTTAGTCGTCAAGTGATTGTTTCCTCAAATTTTTTTTTACCGACGAATTTCTCCTAAAATGAAAATGAAAAGCTTGCTTACCAATAGTAAATGCAATGGAATATGTGTAATCCAAATAATTAGCAAAATTATCCTTATCGTATACGCATCTTCGATCGTCATCAACGATCACCACGCCTTGACACATTTTCATCAACTCGTTGCCCATAGAGGTGTTCAAATGCACTACAAATTTAGGGATTATCATTAAAACTTTATGATTGTTCACTCCCCAGCAGGAACAGAATGTTATTTCAACTTCCAAACAACCTTGTTTCAACGTCACAACGTTATTTAGACGCTGGAGTAATGTTGAAATAACGTTGCGTTCTGATGGGTTTGTTGTTGAAAGGTTGGGATCTTGATAGCTATCTTAATTGCGCTAAACTTCTCTGAGGCGAACACAACGCTCTTGATCCTTTGTCGAATACTAAAGCTCCTTGTGTATTTGGCATTTATTCCATGCAACTAGTTGCGTTCAATTTAGATATTTAGGTTGCCACTACTGGATTACGAAAAATCTTTGAACATGATTACATTTGAGATGGCTATAACCACTGCATTAAAACTACCAAGGCCAAACAGAGTAAGAGGGGCCTATTAAAAATCACTTTCCATTTTGGTACCCTCATCAAAAAAGTGAATGTTATCATACCGTTCAAAACGAGGCTGTTGTTTCCCATGGCAACCATGTCACACGTTCGTTTCCAGGCTGTTTCCACATCACTAAGCGGTCGCGGATGGTCTCTCACGCACTGTTCGATATATATGAAAAGTAAGGAGCCAAGAATAAGGTTGAGCAGCCATGCTATTAAGATTTTGGAGAAAGTGATGGATGTTTTTTTCAATTTCTTTTGCATCTTCTTCAAAGATTCTCTGATGATTTCTTGATCATCTTCAACTACTGGACAAACCATCATCTTTCTTCTTTATAAATCTTTTTGAGTTTTGTGCAAGTTATTATTTTTGTGTTGAAGCTCTTCTAAAAAATACCTGTAGAAAGAGGAATTTCCCAACGTCTTTTCAACGTTAAAACATTGTAAAGACGTTGAAACGTTAAAAATGTTAAAAATGTCTTGTGTCTGCTGGCATGATTAATAGAGATGATCGCTGCTATTTTGTCCTGCCCGTGGTACTCCTGAAGCTTAAAAAAGGGGTTAATCTGAAGTTTTTACAAGTTCTTTGTTTTGTTAAAATCTGCTTTTTGAACAGATACAAAAGAAGGTCGTTGATTTTCTAAAGAGTGCAGCATTAATGGTAATCAAAATAAACCAATTTTGAAGCGAGCTTTATGAAAACTCGAGCTCGTTCTGCCCGTAAAGCATGCTAATTATATCGGTACGAGAAAAGTACGACTTGGGTTCTTTTTTTGATTGAACGAAGTTTTTCCGTGACAATATCTATGCAACAAAAAAAAACGCGAAAAAATCTGCACGTGTTCATGGTATCCATTACGTCATCTTTTATACGAAAAACATTCTGCCACAAGTTTTGACTTTTTCAATGTTTCCGTGTCAAAGATTTCGTAATGGATATCTACCGAAATGGCCTTTTGCCAAAATTCCATTGGCGTCCATGTTAACAAAACTTGATTTAGATGATTTTCATTTCGTAGCCGTATTCATGAAGCTTATCTTTCTCTAAATTTTAATTCAAGTTTTTCATTAAACCCTTTGAGATGGACTTTTTTGTAATTTTTGTTAACTGTTGAAATTTTTCTAATAAACAATTTAAAATAATTTTTTTGATTATGAGATGGTTTTGAATCGAAATTAAACTGTTAAAATTTGTTTGTGATTACCCCATGATTTATACTTGTTACTTATTAAAAGATGGAACTGTTGAAAAACTACCGGGTTTGCTCTTTGTTTTTGTAATGAATAGATTGAAAATTCATCTGTGTTTGATCGAACGGAGCCATTGAGTTATCACTCAATCCGATGAAATCCGAGTTAATTACTCTGATAATAACTCGTCACTTTTAACTCGATCTATCTGTAACTCTTTCATTAAAACCTCAAAACAATCTAACAGCATCTGCAAGTCCGAGTTTATTTAGCTGCAACTCGTAACTCTTATCGTATGTTCGAGTAAGTGCACAACTTATAACTCGGCATTTCCAATTCAGAAATCTAGTACAAATACGGTAGTGCTTTCAAACCGTTCTTCTATTTGATATAAATGAAAAAAGAATTTAAAGAAATAAACTTCTCTTAATCACAACTCTTAACTCGACATTTATACTCGACAAATATTCTTACTGTTACTTGTTGATTTCCAGTAGAGCGTTTAAACTGTGTTCATAGTGTAGTTCTTCCACACCGATAAATTTCGGTTTTCTCAGTTAGATTTTGAGCGAAATCAAAAACACAGCAATACAATCAATCCCCATGGTGACTATTATCTCGACGTTTAACGGATTATAAAGAGAAAATATTCTTCTTATTCAGTTCAGTTACTAATTCTTTGTGAGAATTCGTATCAAAAATATTAGATCTGATAAACAAGTCAATTTTTTTTGACGACAAGCGATATAAGATGAAACTCAAAATTCCCCAAAAAATATTTCCAAATTTCCGGTTTTGAAAATGTATTTTATTTTATTTTAATTTTTATTTCACGATTTCTTCTTGTCTTCAAAAATTATTGGTTCTTCTTACAAGAATATAAATGACGTATATATGCAGTTCGTGAAAATGATTTTGTGATATAAAACAACGTTAATATTAATATCATTTTTCTCAATACTTTAAACAAAAGTGAGAAATCGAGGTTAAAAATACGGTCGATCCTATATTCGTGATATCAATGACGCAATATTTTATACGGAAACATCCTGAAACATTCGATCAAATAAAAAAAGTCACCTTCAAATTTCCTTCAGAAACTCTCATAGACAAAGCTCCCTTATTCCACATTCTCTTTTACTCGAAAATCTCATTTCCCTTGAATACGAGTTAGGGAGCGTCAACTGTATTGTTTTCAGAGATCTAGCCTCATTCGTTGTTTGTCTGGTGGGTTTGCAAGGAAACATTCTCACTAAAAATAATCAGTCTTCTTTTTCTCTGCGCCTTCTCAACGCCAGGATTTGGAGCTCAACTACTTTTTGCCTTTGAAAATCTGATGGTGGAACAAAAGTAGAGTAGTCGTATAGCAGCACCATCGTCCAAATCAGAAAGCGAAGAGAGTATAGGACAGATTTTCTGACTACACTGAGTGTTACATAGGTTTTCACGAATTAGATATATATATATATATATTCAGTTGATTCTTTATATTTGCACTATTTTAGCGAATCTATGCGAACACGAAATTTAATTTATCTCTTTCTTTGTGCTTCATTTTGCACGCTTTTTCTTCTATTAGTTCTGGCACCCTTCTGGCACAATATGAAAAACAACAAATTCCCTCAATGAATGAATTTCGACATCTTATCAGTTTACAAAATTTATTCAATTTCATCATTCATTTTCATTGGGAGGTGGTGAGGGGGCTGGTAACTAGAGGGTCTCTATACTGATCTTCACTATTTTTTTGTTTCTTGATTTCAATTTCTTTTTTTTCGCCAAACTCTAACATACACCCTGTAAATCAATTGAAGAATAATTTTTTCCCATTAAAGGTTTTACCCTTTTATGAAACTTTTCACAGCATTGTGTACTAACTTAAGCTGTGGTATTCTCAACTTCAGTCTGGAGAGCCTAAAGGGGTGCGTTTTTTTTCATTTTTTAAAAATTGTGATTTTTGGGGCCTACAGATATTTTTAATAAGAGTCTTGTCCTGAAAAGCTACAATTGGGCCATCGACTTATTGCCAAAATACTGAAGTTGAGACCAGTGCGTTTGATCCCCATACCCAGAAGGCACAAGCCGTTTTTCAACATTCTTTCAGCGTCCAAAAAACGTAAGACAACGTACCGTTCTTGCTGGGTATGAACATCATACCCTATTTTGTTACCACGTAAAAAACTTACGATCTATCCCGAAGCAAAAGCTGCCCAACGTTTATGAATTTCAAATATTAAGTGAATTTTGGATTTTTTTTGTTTTCGTTTTAATTTTCTTTGATTTCACAATTCCAGATATTGTTTCTTATATAAGAAAATCTATTAAGATTCTTGAATCCAAACATATTGTAATAAATTTTTGTATCAATATCGTGCTCCGTCAAAATTTGAAATGGCGAGAGTAACAAGAAATACCTTTCTCCTTCGGAGAACTCCTATTCTTCCAAATTCCAATACAAATCTCGTCGTACAAAATTTAAAATTTATTTAAAATACAAATTTTCTTTAAAAATATTTCCAAACCAAAAAAGAAATTCATTAGTTCATTATTTCGATCTGTTGAGTTCAAGGAAAGCCGAATTAAGCTGTTTTTTGGATCAGTGTTTTTTAACTATGGACATAAAAGAATCCTAATTAATCCTATCCCCAGTTGGGATAAATTTGATAATAGCAAAAACAAATACTGAGGGGTGGGAGATATTAATGAAAATCGCTCTTAAAAATTTGGATGACCTAACAGAATTAAGTGATTGAAAAAGGTTCACTATGCACCAGTTGGTAGACTTGTAAAAGGATTCTTTAGGAGCTTGCACAATCGAATACCTTTGATGTATTTTTCAATAGATCAACTCTAGAAATTCCAACTGACCTTCAAATCAAGTCCAACTTTTTCTTTGTTGATGGGTTGCTCCAGAAAAATATTATTATCGTAATTTACGTTTCCACACCATTTCACATTCTCAATTCGTTCGATTTTTCACTTTCAAGTCGATTTGACCCCTCGAACAGCCAAAAATAAATAGCGAGCGAATAGCGAACCAAGAAAGACGAAATCACTTCGTTTTTTGACGTTTTGCAAGTACATTTTAATTGTATAGTTCTTGCGGTGAAGTGGTTTTTAACTGTTTGTGTATTTCATATATTAAAGCATTCCAATCTATTTTAAATGTTCGATGAAAAATGATGTTCACCTGCAACACAGGCGGATATTGGATTTAACGGCGATAAAACATTATGCGCGTATCGGTGGGAATCAACGTATCTGACCAGATCACGTCTGATTGCTCGTCGCAATATTCTATCCCGTCACTTTTGACGACGTTTTCCTTCTTCTTAGACTAGCTTTCAACTCTTCTCCTATCTTCATGCTACTGATAATTTCACTGATACTTGTGATGACTGACGCTAAAGTTGCCATAGCGACCGTCAACGAAAGGGTGATTGCTATTGACAACGGAATGTGTTTAACGCGCATGTCTAAGGGGAAGTAAAAATCGCCGTAACCAATGGTTGTCAAGGTAATGTAAACAAAATAAATGGCGTCGACGGGTGCCAATTTGGGGCGTTGAACGAAATAAGCGATATAGGCGAACATCATCCAAGTGAATAAAAGCATGATAAACTGGGCGGCGCATACTTTCTTGGCGCACAGTCGAACGGATTTTCGATGATAAAAACTGCGCTCGAATTTAACCATCAATATCTGAGGAGAAAGTTTGAAAATGTGAAAAAAGGACATACTTATTAGACATACAATACAATACAATGCGTTGAAATAATTTGAAAAATGAAAAGACCCGAAATTTCCCGGAATCAGAAACCAGGACCTTTTCCCATAAGATTATGGGAAAATGACCGTGACTAAATTTTTCCCCGATTAAATTTTCTTAAAATCCTTACAATCGGCATGTCTTACCTTTGTCAAGGTGACAATAAAATCACCAGCATATGTCAAGTTAACACCAGTCATTCCAATCAGTAGAATAGACAAGATGATGGTCAGGATTTTTCCGATATCCGAACGTGGCACTGTAGTTCCGTAACCTTAAAAAAACGGTAAAAATATCGTTATTAATTTATATGGCAACTACCCCCGTCACTCATTATTCAGAAACAGAGCAACTAGACAACTAAAGGTGCGGTGGTAGTAATGGATACAGTCGAAGCTCCAATTAGCGGACACCCCAAAAGGCGGACAGCTCTGATCAGCGGACAAATTTTTTTATCCTTTTTCTGGTCAAATCCTTATAAAAAAACGTTCCAATTAGCGGACGCCAAGTCGAGTTCCTGATGGTGTCCGCTAATTAGAGCTTCGACTGGATCACAAAAAGGATTTCGAAAATGCTGAATACACGTACCAATAGTAAGGCCGGTGATATAAACGAAATCAAACCATTCAAAATAAGCGGTGGCGGTCAAGTTACATTTTCTTACTCTCTTCGCTTCGATCGCCATCAGTTCCTGTCAAAAAGAAAATTTCCCTCTGTTCATTCTCAATCTCGTTCCCAGGGCTCTTTGCGCGCTTTTTTGACGTTTTTGATAATCTTCTTTGACGCGCCATACAAAAAAAACGTAGAATAGCGCAGAGAATATCCTGGGAACGAGGTTGGTTCATTCTTCCTTGTAAATATCAATTTAACGACATATTAGTCTGATATTTTTATGTAACTCTTCAAATTGATAGCATGGTTGATACCCTAATCTTGGCTTGGTTTCTGGACCAGGAATTGCCTATGAAAGTTTAAATTTTTTTAAATAGGCGGTAACATTCGTTGTTATTCATTCGTCATATAATAGACCTTTTCACAAATTACGTCACGAACAACGATTGCCTCGTTTTCATACAATTAACAAGGTGATTACGACTCACGAAACTCAAAATGACACATCTATCAATGGAATCAAGTTTTGATAAGCTCCCTTGGTATTCAGTTACCATAGCATAGCGCTCAATTCAAAACGAGGCAGTTGTTGCTCGTGACGTAAGGTCTATCTGCTTAATTTCAAAAAAATATTTTTCTATTTCATATAGCCATTTTTTCATTCAAGGATGCGGCCCAATACTTCAGTATTGTCAGGTTTCCTTTGTGACTCCCAGGGAAGCAATGGGCTTTTCTACCGATCGATTGGTATATCACAGCAATTCCGCTGTTGTTGTTTCCATTTGAAACAGAGGATTTGCTCGAAAACTGCACACTCGTTTCTATGGAAATCCGTAAGGAGTGGGTGATAAAATCAAATTTTTTGATTCCATACCCTTTCGCAGAATGCCAACATATCATTCCTCAACAAATCGGATTCTGTCTGATTGTATTTTGAATCTTTTGTCATTGCACATGCGCGTAGCACTGTCTCCTCGCCATTTGTATAATCTTTAAAAGAGTAATGAAGTATTCAGGTCATCAGATGTATGGCCGATTAGCTTGAGGACCGTTCCGACCTCTGCGGGGGGGGGGGGGGGACCTTCAGAGCTTTAGTGTGTGGTCGGAAGAAATCTTTAGGGGAAAAGTTTTTGCTTAAGATGTGAAAAACATCTTTCATGAAAATCTTTCCAGTTAGCCAGATCACAATATTGATCTGAGTTCTAGTTCGGAGGGTTAAATCACTCGAAAATGTAACTCGCTTCGCAATGTAAGGGTAGCAGGTCCTATCCCCGCATGGTGGTCGTTGCCGTCTCATCGAACGAGTAGCTTGAATTGTGTAATCTGATCCGTTCCGTTGAAACAACGTTATGTTTGGACTTTAAAACAACGTTCCTTCCCTGCTTGGATAGTCGATCTTTCGATTCAAAACGGACAAAGTAAAAGGCTATAAAGTAGAGCTTTTGGTACCTCTTGGTGTCACGTGACTACAATGTTCAACATGGTAGAAGAGGTACGCGCATGCGCATTCAAAGGCTGTCAACACGGAAAGACATTTCAAGTAGTTGACGAGTGATTTGCTGAGGTTTTTCTTGAGCTCGATGTACTCTCTTTGTTTGATCGTTGTCTTCTTCATTGTCACGCCTTTTATTTTTTTAAAGACTCAAAATAAATTACACATTATTTTACATTGTATCAACGTCCAAATAACGTTCTGACGTTGAAACAGCGTTGTTTGTGATGTTAAAACAATGCATGCTGGGATATAATTATAAGAAAAATTTTTTAAGCAAAAGTTACCTTATTACACTTAAATAACTACTCATGTATTAAACGCGGGTAGAAAGAGTGCAAGAACTTATTAACGCGAATGAGAGGCTTGCATCTTTAAGGGTCAATGATTAACGCGAATTGACAGTTCCAAAGTTTTTCAGTGGTATTTAATTAACGCGAATTTTGGGTGAAATAGAATTAGTTGACTAATTTGCTTGTTAAAATATGATTTTGCCAGTATTCCAATACTCATTATTTGTAATTA
>JAUJPO010070211.1:0-11864 GCA_032270745.1 Tiaropsis multicirrata
CGCACAATCCCGGGCCATGCTCGGGCCAGCTTCTGGGGAGCGAAAATCCCAGGCCGCTTCTGAACCGCGCTTAATGTCCGGGCCATGCCTAGGGTTGTACAGGGAGCCTTTTGATTGTGAACCTGGCTCTCTACCCACTGCGCCATTCAGCTGATGGTGAGAAAAGAGAGCAAAGACTAAAAAGAACAAAAGATATTCAGCTGATTCTAATTGTAAGAAAAATGGATTCAAAGAAATCTGTCACACCTACTAGTGATATCTCCACTTTACACTTGAGATGTCTCCAGTGTCAAGGTTTAATATCCTGTTCATGTTTATGTAGTTCGTTACGTTAATAGTCAACTGTGTGTGTGTGTGAAATCAAGTATTCAAAAATATTCTTAAATCCCTTAAAAGTTTAATGTTACATATTATTTTTGTGGTTCAAGACATTGGGTAACTTATATTGCCATTATATAAAAAAATGTTTCTTCATGCTTCTTGTCACAAAACTTGACTAAATCACATTTGTATTTTCAGTTATTGAATAAATAAAAATATGAAAAATCCATATCAAGATGAACAGTTTTTTACATCTGTAGACATTTACATGTTGTCTGATGGGCTGAGATATGGATACAAAGTTTTCCGAGAACTCATTTCTCAACAAAAGAAAGTTGTATCAGCTTTAAATGAAATTCACGAAGAAGAAAATGGAGGAAATGAAAAATCTTTCTCTAGAACTTTCAAAACAAGTAAGTTATTGAAAAATTTATATCTGTGAAACTTTTTGATAAACTTTGAAACAAATATTAAAAACGTTTCAACTGTTATCTTAAAGTTACAAATTTATTTATAACTTAATTTTTTGATAGCTTTAAGCAGCAGTTGGAACTTTGAATTTAAATTTTAAGTTTGTTAAAATGAAGCTTCTCTGTTTTTTTTCATATCAAAAAAGTTGTTAGCCAAAAGAAACATTTTGGAAACAAGTATATCAAGTTATTCCTTCAAACTGTTTAGTGATGAAACTTATTCTTGCATAAAAAAGAGTTCAGGAAAATTCCATGGCTCTGACTGGGGTTTTAGGTCCCCCCTGAAATCTAGGTACCCCCTAAAAATAGACATTCGTAGATACCCCCTGTGAATATTTACCCCTAAAGAACACACATTAGTAGGTACCCCCTGTGATTTGGCACCTTGTGTAATTTAAGGAAATCCTAACTATGCACCCCTGAATCTCATAGAATTGAGGCTTTCAAATTCTCTAAAATAGATATTGGATCATTTAACAACTTGACCTTTGCTACTGAAGATATCTTCAGCCCCCAGACCTTTCGTTGGTTAGTTCAAAGGTTTGTTCCTCCCTTCCTTAGTTCAAAGGTTGTTTATGGCCTTTTAAGGTAAGGGTTAATTTTATTTGATTGCCATGAAGTTCCATCAAAGTATCACTTGTTACTTTTAGGGTAAAAGACCACTAGAAGATAAAAAAGATAAACAAACGCCTTCTAAAAAGAAAAAGGTATGTTTTCAGAGTTTTTTCTCTTATGTTCTTTCTGTGTGTTTAGTTCTTAACTAGCTGGCAAGCTCCCTGCAGGCCTAAATGTCGTTATAAAGACATCACTTCGCTCTTTTTTTTCAGTAGAGAATTACATTTTACAGTGTTTAGTCTTTTAATTGCTGTTTTTTTTAACAAAGTGCAGAAAATTAAACTCCTTTGCAGTCTTAAAAAATGGGCAATATTTCCATTTTTCGGTAATCAAACTAATTATCTCAGGATTGGAGGGTGCTAAATACATCAAGTTTGGATTCGTTGGAATGCTCTTTTCAAGATCTTTCTTCTCTTTTTATCTGATATTTGGAATAAGTCCCCGGATCAAAATTAACACAAGTAAAAAAGGCAAGTAATTTCCACACCAATTCGAAAAGGAATTCTCTTTCTCTTTAAGCAATGATTGACGTCAAAGCATAGCAAGGTCTTCTTGCGTGCTATTTTTGGAAAGTAATTTATTATTTTTTGTACGGAGGCAGTCCTGCCATGCCATATATATAATATATTACATAACTTATAAAATAGTTAAAAAATTTAAAAATGTAAATTTGTAATCGTCTAACACAAAAAAGAATTCAAACAAATAATTGACATCAGAACATCTGCAAAGAAGTGGCGGTGGTGTAGTTTTACATATAGAAAGTATAATAGATTCACCAGAGCTAGAACCTGAAATATATGAAATTCAAAAATCTTTGCTTGAGATAAGTACACACATACACATGTAAGAACTACTTCATTTCATGCAGGTTGAACCTGAACCTGAACCAGAAGAATCAGAGGAGGAGGAAGAAGAAGAGGAGAGTGGTGAAGAAGAAGAAGGTTCTGACGATGAAGAAATGGTATGACTATTATTACACGTTTTTTCTTTTATAAGAATAGTTCCCATAAGAATATCAGGGTCAGATTTTGGGTTAACAACAATGGAAAAAATAAGAATAATGCTCACCATCAACGAAAAAACAATATTTTATTCTCAACTTCAGCTGAGCTGCAATCTGACTGTGTGTATGTCCCAAAAACTTTGGGGCTGCCCGGAGGGCTTAAAACTTGTTGAATTTGTTTGAAATTTGGTACACTTGTTCCTTGGACAAATCCCTGGGGTTTTGTTTTTAATTTTTTTAATTTTTGGGGTCTGGGGACGAGTTATTCTCCAAAACGAGGCTAAAACTTTGGGGCGGCCTTGAGAGCTCAAAACTTGTCGAATTTGTCTGAAATTTGGAACACTTGTTCCTTGGACAAATCCCTGGGGGTGTTTTTTCATTTTTCGAAAATTATCATTTTTGGGTCCTAGGGAGGAGTTTTTAGCCTAAACAAGGCTAAAACCTTTTAAGGAATGCTAAAATTTTCCCTTAGCAATGAAATTTACAATTGGGCCTACGAATGATTTGAAAGATACTGAAGTTGAGCCAGTGCGGTTAGCACGTTCGACAGTCTTTAGTAGTTCGGAATCAATATCATTATTCGCATTCTTGTTTTTAAGTTTATGTAGGTGCTTTGCGATCTCGTCAATGATATAAGGTTCATTATTGATATCAAAAGTTGATGAAATTTTACGAAGTGATTCAACGAAATTGGGTAAATTGTCTAATTCGTCCGGCCTGACAGCGTTTTCGTTTTTCGGATTAAAATGGTGTTTAAAATGTATAATCATAATCCTTAGGTTCTGAGCTTTAACTTTATCCTTTTGGTTACGGTCACTGGTTGTAGAGGAATCTGATCCAAATGAACTGTCAAATAGTGACGCGCTTGCGTTTGGAACTCCACATTTCACACAGTACCATTTTAGGTTCTCGTCCTTAACATAGCAGTTGAATAGGATGTCGTTCATTCCGATACATTCCACGTGTGACCATTGGTCGCATTGGTGACAGGATATTGCTTCTTCTCCAAGAATGATAGGGTTGTTGCATGTACCACATGGGAATTTGGGTATGTTGTTCTTTGGGCCAGGTCCAGGATTGATTTCAACAAACCCACTAAATAGTAGTAGTAATTTTATGGTAAATTTGCTTCATGCCCTAAATGGCCCGATATCTTTTTGACCTTTGGACGTTTTGAACGACCATTCTGCCTGTCTCATCATTTTCTTTTTGTCAAGAAGTGGGTGGGTTTCAGAGACAGAACTATACGCGAGGTAAGAATTTTCCTGTCTAAAAAGTGCGTATTATGTTATAATTCTTTTTTTGCGATGGTTTCATATCGGCCACCCAAATCAACCCTGAAAATTTTGTCGGGGGGACACGAAGATGTACCACTCGAAGTGTTCAATGTAGTTGTTTGTCTTTTAGCAGAAGCAAATAATTTATCAAGTTCTCTCGTTGCAGCCAGTACATTAAGTTTCATTTCTTCTGTTTTGAAGTGTTCGTTTTTAAGTTGCTTTGATCTTTTTCTAATATTTTTGCGAAGTTGTTGTATTTTCTGATCAGCATTTTTCTTATAAAGTTCATCTTTTTTTTTGTATAATTCTCTCAGCTTTTCATCATTTTGCCAAGGTTGGTGCAGTTTTCGTTCTATGGTTTCAGGTAATGTTTCTGTTGCAGCAGTTTCGATTATTTTAAACATCAACTCATTAATATCACTGTTACCAAGATTGTTTGTCTGAATGTTCTCCCAGGAACTTTTGAATTTCGAAATATCAGGTTATCACGTATTTCTTCTTTTTTTAATAAATCGTATTCAAGTTTTTTGTGTTTCAGTTTAGGTTTACTCCCTTTTAGCTCGAGATAACTTATTGTAACTGTTGTTCTTTGGATCCATTCCGCATTCTATAACCGATTTCGTGAAAAATGCATCCTGACTTTCGGTGCAACCTGACTTTCGGGCATGTTCTCTACTTCTTCAAAACGGTGATTTTGTCTTTGAGTGGGTTGTCTTTTTGTCTTAAGAAAGATTTCAGGAATTTTAGCAATCGCCTTCTTCAAAATGCTATCCAATATGGCCGATTTAATAAGTTTTCTTTTAAATGGATTGTAAAAATCTAAGCTCGACAGTTATATACGATCATACGAAAATCAATTTATTAGTATGTAGATGATGATCAAATTAATTTGACGAAATTTTACTTAGATTGTTTCTTCATTGAACTTTGGATACCGCGTTATGTATTTCTATAAATTTGGATTAAATGAAACAGATTTTTATCCGATAATTTAAATGATTTTTAACTTTTTTCTAAACTAGAAAATTTTCAATACTTTATCACTTTGAAAGAACGCTTTGAAAGAACCAAATTTTACTTGAATTTTCCGTCCACACAATGCCAATCTCAAAATTAGCTCTCAAGTTTAGTTGGAATCTAAGAATATCAGCCTGTGTGCCTGGTCCGTGTACATGAACCTTTGGGTTGGGTGGTTGAGTCTAAAAAGATAGTTGAATTTGGGTGTAAAAAGTAAAGTGATGTTTTTTATTAGATATGATCATTGAATAATCAATTTATTAGAGTATCAATGATGGTAAAATGAAGTTTTTCACATTAGTTTGACGAAGGTTTGTTACTTAGATTCGTTTGTTTGTTGAGCTTAGATACCGTAGCTAAGCATTGGTGTTGAACGAATGAAAAATACTTTTGTATTTTGTATTTAATTTTTACCTTTTGACTACGCTTACGCTCTCAACGGCCTGATCATTGTAAATCTCTTTTGGGTATCTGATTGTTTAAACTCTCAATGTACCAGGTTAGATTTTTTCGTATAAGTTCTATTAATATCTCTTTCTGTGTGTCTCATGGCTCTCAGCTGTATTAAAATTTAAGGCCTTCAAGAATTATCCTTGATTTTAGAAAAATGTCCTAAATGCCCTAAAATTTTAATCACATTGACAGTATCCGAAGGGTTAAGGCTAGTTGTTATATTTTCATGCTCGTGAGATCAGATTTTTCGACCGGACGATATCGTATGAATTTCGGTACTTCGAACGCTTTTGGATGCTTCATTTATTTGGAAATTGTTATTTCTGAATAACAACCTTGTCCCAGCCATTTGCATAATATGAATAAAACTGTTCTAGTTTTTCAGTTTTGAAGTAAAGAATCCCTCCCGTGTTTTTTGTTTCTTTTTTTTATTTATTAAATGGCCAGGTTACTATGGTCATATTTTGTGGGTTTCTACTGAGAAAACCTCAATGGTTCCATTTTTTCCAGAAATTTACACGGAGAAAAAACACACAACCCCAACTTAGCAATTTTATTCAGAACATAGATTCCTTTTTTATGTTCCCCAATGTTCTTCTTATTTTATTCAAATGTTGTTTTCGTCGTCTTCAGGCCCTTCTCATAAGCCTTTTTACTATTATTCTTCAATCAATTGGAGGGGATGATTCATTTAGATTTTCTTCTTTTTTATTTGCTGTTTGTTTGTTTTCAACTATTCTTTATGATTTTTATATTTTCGCCTTTTTGACGATCTTTCAGTGTCCTTTTCACAAGATTTTGTGTGTTGTTAATGTTCGTTTTTTGGGGTGCGCTCAACTGGTCTTTAATTCTCCTTTACAGTTCAATTGAGAGTGATATCACATCTTTTTAAAAAACCACTGAGTATAAAATTGTTCTTAACTTTCATGTCCTCGTTACGTTAAACTTTTCTGCATTGTAAATTATTGTTGTTATTCTGTTTCCATAGATACCATACGCCATGGCAACGGAACCGAGTAGTCTTGCCAACCTGTACCAAGACATGGACGACATCGCGAAATGTTTTGGTCACATCGTTCAAAACATCATCAACAACTCAACAGATTTCGATGTCCTGGATTTCGCAAACCATGATTTGTACTTAAGTGAAGCGTATTGTCTACTATGGCAGAACGCGGAGACGGGAGAAGTTGACGGCCGCCGGGTTGGGTTGCCGCTGAAAATTGGCGTTCTAGCGGCGCTTTTTATAGACTTACACGCCAGCGGGATGATTGATGTTTTTATGAGCCCAGATGAAGACGAGCCCATGTTTCGCGTTTTAGATACGCATTCGACGCAAACTTTCCTCGATTTTGCGATCTTCGACAGTCTACGAGTCGCAAATGCTCAAGGCCGGCTTCGCGAGGCCAAGTTATGGAAGTGGTTGCTCAAAGCCGAGGACGCGGATTGTGTTGAGAACACATTCGAAAGTCTAATGGCGCGTGGTATTTTGAAAGAAAAATCGAGCGGTTTTCTTGGGTTGTTTAAGAAATTCCCTACAGTGGACCCGGAGCCTGAACAAGCTTTGGAAAAGAAAATCAAAGACATTGTTTTTCACGAACACAAGTTGGATAGCTATATGTTATCGTTGTTGATTTTAAGTCGTGAAAGTGATCGCATCTTTATGTGCGAGGATCCGATCCTTCGAAAACATTTCACGTCAGCAGAATACACGATGGCGAAGAAGAACTTGGATCGCATTTTGTTGGGCCGGTTAGAATTAGATTGAGCCTTGGATCATCTTGTATAATTAGTACAACTAAATAGGATCGGTTTAGTAGGATCTTTGTTGGATACTGATTTATCTTTTGATAAGGCCAAAGTTTTGATGCTTAATTGTTTATGTAATGAGTTTCACTAACCGTGTTTTTGAAAACGCCTGGGTGTTTTTAAGGCAAGAAGAAAATAGATTTGCGTGGAACTTGATTTCGCGATTTGTAGCAGAGTTTTGATGGTTTTTCTTTTAAATATTAAGCTGTATCCATTTATGTGAGAGACTTTCAGGGTGGATTCATAACATTTCTTCCTGTGAACAATCTAACCATCTATAAGGCGAGACAAATTTAATTTATTGTTCTACAGGTAGATTTTCAGATATAAGTGGGTCGGTCGGTCGGTAAATAAAATGATTTTATTCGCATTTCAGGATCGGGAAGGAACTGAAAATCATTTGGAACATTTATTTTGGTCGAAATAAGAAATATTTCTCTCTTTGATAATGTTATAGGAATTTCAAACACTTGAATCAATAAAGTTTTTAGTAAAGAATAAATTTTCAGATGCTTTAATATTTAGAAATCCTAGTTTGTATGATAACAGGGAAAGTTTGACATTATTATTTTTTCGTTTTTAGCAAAAAACAGGGTCGGTCGGGCCTGTAGAACAACAAATTAAATTTGTCTCGCTTAATTCTTATTCCATAAAATCTATTACTGTACATAATCTTTTGCCAGCAGTAGACATCTTTGCCAATAAATCTAGTGGCAAGCATTGTTCCTTTATATTTATCAAAGTATCTTTTGATTTAGATATTTTATTTTTTAAATTTAACTCAAAATTTGATGTTTGTTATTTCTCTGGTGTAAATTAGGATAGCTTGTAAAAGAAAGGGATCCTTAAAAAATAATCCAATTTATTTTTGGTATAATTACTTACCGTACTTTCTCTGTTTAGCGCCGCCCTCTAAAAAGCGCCGCACCTCTGAAAGTGTCGAAGATGCCTGTCAGCCGTTCCATTTAGTCGATTATGATCACGATAGCAACGAAGATATTGAAATCTAGTATTTTATTATTAGAAAAAATGTCTCAAATCAAAAGTACAGTTGTCAATTTCATGGGTTGTTTCTTTGATTTCTCGGGCCTTTTATAAAGTAGAAAATCAAAAGTTTGAAAAGAGGGTCGCCCTCTAAAGAGCACTGTACCTAAAATCTCTGAAATTTAAAGAGCGCCGCGGCGCTTATTTGAGGAAATACGGTATTGAAAAAATATTTTCTTAAATTTTTATTAAATAATTACTTTAGGCGTACAAACTTTAGCGAGCATAAACTTTCGCAAATCAATAAATTTTCAGCTCAGAAAAATTTTCAGCTCAGAATTTCATAAACAATGTTAATCAATTGATTTTAATTAAGTTTCAAATTCCTAAAACTTTCACTTTTCGAACAATTTTAGGATTTTTCGAAGTATAAAACGAAAAAGATTTAAAGTTTAAAGTCTGTTGCAAAAAGATTGTCAGTAAAACTCTTATCCATGTAGACATTATTACTTTTTGTTTCTTTCGTTCTATCCTGGTTTCTACATATTAACGGTTTTAACCGGTTTTTACTGACAATCTTCTTGAAACAGACTTTAGTTGGCTAAGAAATAGTTTTGATCGATTATAATGAGTCTCTTTTAAAACATCGAATAACTATGGTCGCGTTTACACTGTCATACATTTGGCAATTGCTTGCACTATTCTATTGTTCTATTTCTTTGTTCTAAACTATTGTTTTACTTGGCAAATGTCTTAACGATGCCAGCAATGGCAAATGAATTACCAAAAGTAGAGAAGGAATCGTCTTTTCTGGCAATGCAATAAAATATGATAAAGCTCAAACAAAAGAAAAGTTTGCATTTGTGAACGTTTACGCACTTTTTATTCAGTTTTTTTATACATTATAAAATTTTTACTATTTGTCTTAGCCTCAAGCTACGGCAAACCTTAATAGCTTAATGGTAGCGTTTTGAAAAAAAATCTCTGACGTGTCATTGTTTGATTTATGCAAACTGCACTTGAGGACTATCTCTATAAGCGTTGTAGTTCAGAAAAGACGATTCCTTGAAACGTTGCATTACAAAATACAAAAGAAAAACTATTAAAATCAATTCCTTTGTGAGCATTTACCGAATGGTAGTGTAAACACGACCTACGATGAAGCGATCTTTATTAGTTTATTATGATGAATGTTACGCTCTTTTGGACGTGTTAGACGTGGTCTATTGTTTTGACTCCACGAAAACTTGGATTTTTAATGACCTGGTATTCTTTTCTATTCGGCGAACAAAACCTTTAAATAGAGAGAATTATTTTTTGTATAAACTTTCTGTGGTAGAATCGTTAAATGTGTATGTTGGGATCAATTGGTAAGAACTGTTGATGGAGGTGGAAGATAAACGAAGTCAGAAGTAAGATTAATTTTTTTGACACTTTCAAATATACTTTTCGTGAATTGGGGATTGAAGGCTTCTTTTTAATGTTCCCTGTCGATAGCAAAGCACTTGCATTTGAAACTTTTAAGCATTTTTTATTACAGGTTATTTCGAAATACCAATATTTTGGATCTAAAAGTGTTTAAGGGGGGAATTTATCACTCACAACGAACTTTTCCGCCATCATCAAAGCAAAAGAATTGCACTTTTAATTTTCATTTTCCTAATCTCATGGTAAAGTTTATTAAGAAATGTAGAAACGTCTGAATAGGCTCTGAGGATAACCTAATGCAACTTTACATCATCCATAGGGTGGTATTGATATTGTCCAAAATTCTTTACAAGCGATTGCGCAAATCTTCCAAGAGCATGGCATCTGCAGCATCCAGTAGAGACAGCAACAGCAGCAACATCAGCATTGAGTTTAAAACTGTCAACATCAAAATAAAACCTCCTATCGAACTCAATAGACTAGCATTAAAAGTTCAACGACCCAAATTCACTTTAGACAACATAACCAGTACTATCGTTGAAACGAACCTAAACGATTTGATATTGTCAATACAGACATTTGCTGATCATTTCATCATCCATCTGAAAACTACAGATGCCAAGCGTTTGTTGATGTTCAAAAACCCAACTATGTTCGCTGATATTTTGAACGGGAAAAAAGAGTTTGTCGTCAAATTCGTTGGGATTCCTGTGGAGTATGGATCAGTGCGTGTAGCAGAGTTCGCGAACCATTGCGGTGATTTTTTCAGAATTAATCGGGTTAAACACGAAGAGAACGGTTTATCGGTTTGGACTGGAGAGTGGACCGTCACTTACTCTAAGATTTGGGTTGAACTCCCAAAACAGGTGGTGTTGGACGGGTTTTATGCCGTAAAATTATTTTTTGATGAGCGTGAGGCCAAAGAGATGTTTCGCATCTACCAAGAGGAGATTACTCCAGTAAGCAGCGACTCAGAATATGAATATTTTACGGAATACGAGACGAACGGCAAAGCTATGAAAAGGAGAAATAAGAAGCGAGTGAAACGAATCACAACACGATCTACAAATTCATTACTGAAAGGTTTAGATGGTAAGAAAACACTGAATTCAGCAACTTCTATTAAAGTATCTTTAGTCAGCAAGAACACAGATGGTAACAAAAAATCATGACAGCATTTATTACCGAATAGCGAGGCTACGTAAGAGACTATTTAGGGTGTATAATCTGCGACAGGTCCAAACTGTTTTAATTAAAGATTCAAAGTGCGCTCTCCTTTGCCTTTTGACGTTTTTGCAGCCAGTTCCAGGATTCTTTGTCGCGCCATATGCAAAAAGACACCCTGAGAACGAGGATGTTCCGTTTTATTTTGCGATGTTTTCCTGGTGTAAATAATAATTTGTTTTTAATGGTGTTTAGACTTTATATTACATATTGTTTTGATATTTTTTTTTCTTTTGTGTGAAACTATGACTTTGAGTTCAGTTTTTGTAGTACCTTTTTCAATCAATTTTCTTTTGACAAAACCCACAAAGCGGTAATCCAAATTACACGAACGATCACGCAAAATTTCAGATTTAAGGCTCAATTAATCACACGCATCACGAAAAACGCCTAAATCGATCGATTCTCATCACGCAATTTTGGAAATATAGCGCAAAAAAAAGTAGTGAGTGGAAAGTATCCTCTTGACACTTTGCATGAATTAAAGAATTTTCCCCGACCTCCCCGATTTGCGTAAAAGTTTCCCCGATTTCAGAACGCCCGCCGCGTGTTAATGTTTAGAAACAAACATGCTTGTTTCAGGAAAAGAAAAAAATAGACTTTGAACTTTGGGTCTAGCAAAACGAAAGGCAGCTAGCAAGGAACTAGCAAGGTCCATCAAGCAAGACCAGGTAGTACCTTCACCCAAACAGATTCACCACAGCCAAAGACTTTTAAGAGAAGAACTATTATGGCAAGTATTAGATCGTTGATAAGACTTGCTTCTACCACATCAAGGCAAATTCCTTTCAAAACAAATAAAACTGCAATTACTGCTTCAATCCTAAAACAGCAACAAAGATTTTTGAGCAGCAATATGGAGGAAGCTAAAAAACGAGTTGGACAGCTCACTGAAGATCCGGGAAATGATGTCAAGCTTAAGATGTATGCCCTTTACAAACAGGTATTTCTAATTTATTTCCATTCTATTTTTATTTTGGAAATAAATCACATAATATTAATAAAATAATTGCAGGGTGTTGCGGTGCTTCGGAACGCGGATATTAGCGTAATACGCTAGCTAACTATATCAATATATATAACTAGCTGGCAAGCCAGCGTCGCATGCCGCTGGCGCGACATAGAGGGCCTACGGGCCTCAATGTCGCTACAACAATTATATTGCTTCGCTCTTTTTAATCAATAGTAGAACATAGATAGCGAGTTGACGAAGTAGCTAAATTTAACTACAGTTGAACTCGTGTATTTCGAACTCCTATC
>JAUJPO010070222.1:0-11860 GCA_032270745.1 Tiaropsis multicirrata
CCGAGGTTCGTATCGCGGTTTGTTAATTTTAAGGATACAAAAAGGAGAGTCGTGATCTGAAATTTCGTCACAGAAAATGACGTCGCCACCAACAAGCTTTGTGTCGATGTTTGAGATAACATGATCAATGAGAGTTTTCGATTTTCTTGTAGGTTTGGATACAAACTGTTTCATGTTGAGTGTTTCGAGAACATTGTTGTAGGCTTCGTGTTCAGGCGAGGGCGCTAAAAGGTCGACGTTGAAGTATCCAGTTACAATGATTGGACCAGAGTGCACGATGGTTATTTGTGAGAGCAAGGTTTCGAATTTGGCCAGCCAGTCCCCAACTTGTCACGGGGTTTGCTACAACTGGGCTGATAAACAATACCGATCAATATATTGGAAAGACGATTCTTACCAGTCAATTCAATCCATTGATGCTCGATGGTCGTGTCAAGCGATTCAATGTCTTTACGGGCTTTGTGAGCAATTAGTTTCTAGCGGAGGGGGGGGGGGGAGGGTTAAATTCGGAATTGCCAAACTACGTTTCAATTTTCTCTAAAAAGTTCTAAAAATCTCCCTTTCACAAAGGCTTCTGTTAATATCTTAAAAAAAAGGCTTGTTTTAGCCAATCTTAGAACAGTTTCAAAGACTATGGTCACGGCCCCGCAATACTCTTCATTCTAACAGACTTTGCAATATTTTCAGCAGTCAGTGAAAACCTGGAAAGTCTTGGAATTATTATTTTGAAATGATTTAAACTAGAAGGGTTTTAGCTGATTTAAGAAGCTATAATTATTTTCTATATTTTCTAGTCGAACCGAACCATGGTGGGTCCTCCTGATTAATTAAAATTATACTGCAATTTATTTCAATGAGACTTGAAATTAACCCACCTTCAACCTTCAAAATCAATATTGCCTGTAACAGGAAGTGTTCTCAATCGGGGAAAAATAGGCATTATTTTTAAAATATAAAGCTCTTTTCCGGTGCATCAGGGAAAAAGAAAACATTTTAGAAAAATAATTCACTAAGAGCTGCCGGCAAGGCCCGCGCTACCGGGGGGTCAGGGGACCTTGGCCCTCCACTTTTTTTGGCAAATTAAAAGCTTTTCAAATATAATCGAAAACCCTGGGTGAACCAATTAACTTTTTCGATATACTGATAAGACAACAAACAGAGAGCACAAGTCCATTTTAGCCGTTTCAGCACCTTAGAACATTAGAATCGCAAATAATTTCGGGCCCCTCAGCGCCAACCATGGTTGGGTTGACTCTAAATTAAAACCTAGCTTTTTTAGCTTTAACCCCTCATTTTCTAAATGGTAGCGTGGACCCTGACCGGGGAACCATTTTTTTAAGTATTTCGTAATAAGGGAGGGTTTGGAAATTTTATATACTGTAAACTTTGTATAGGGGTTTGGATTTAAGGGCGGTTGATCCAGGTAAAGGTGGTTCAAACTCCTCCTCTAAAAACTATGTAAAGTGAATTATTTTTCAGCCTATTGATCTTGTAATATTGTTCTTATATAATTTTAATTCTTTTATATAATCTTATAATATTGTTCTTATATAAAAAGTGTATCACTTTATATAATAAAATTTGCAACTCGCACTTTTCGATTTTCAACCCGCACTTTTAATTTTCAACTCGCACTTTTAATTTGCAACTCGCGAATTTTGTGTGTTAAAATGCAACTCGCAACTCGCGATTCTATTTTGCTAAAATGCAACTCGCATCTTATCAAATCACCTTTAGTTTCACTGTCAAGAAAATGATCTATTAATTGAACAAATAATAAATGAATTTAATTAACGGTGTAATTAAACGAAACAAAATGATCTTGCGGATATTCAAAAGTTCTCCTAAGATTTCTTATGATCAATTCTATAAAAATTATAATACTGAATTTTTTCAACTTTGTAAGTTATCATCTAACTTCATACATTCCTCAAAATGGGCTCTTCCAGAAAAAAATTGTTCATGGGAGATGGAGGATATATTGTCCAGGGGTATCGAAAAAATCCTAAAAAATTGCCATGTCCATAGGGTCAACTTGAAATGTCCAGGGGTAAATTTTTGTGTCCAGGGGGTCAATTCGATGTTTGTCCAGGGGTAAATCATTGAAAAAATAATGTCCTCCACCCCCATGAACGAATTTTTTCTGAAAGAGCCCAATCTAGTGTTGGAAATAGGTCTATGGTGTTGCATCGATTAACCAAAAATGATAAACTCCTCAAGAAATTATTCAATATTTTGAATATTTTTCCAGGCCGTCAGCCAACCGTCGATCAATGAAAATGAGCCACGTCGCACTGCATTGGACCCTGCCTTTATTCTATATAACTTTTTTTTAATATTTTGAGTAGTTAGTAACATAATACAAGGAATATATTCAAAAGTTATATTAAACTCGTGGCTTCCAAATTTCGTCTTTGGGTGAATAGAGTCCAAATCCATTTGATTCGTATATGTGTAAGCTACGTAAAGTAAAAATATTGTGGCATCGATACATTGAAGTTACCTTAAGGAAAGAAATTTTCGCGGGAAAAAATTTTCGCTGCATTTAATTTCGCGGTTTTGGGTGTCAACCGCGAAATTAAATTCCGCGAAACACGAGTATTCTCACAATTAAAAAAATCACCCCTAAAATTGGTCTTTTTAAGGCAAAATAGGGCTTTTTGTGGACAAAAAATCCCCTCAACCGCGAAATTAAAAGGAGAAGATCCACGAAAATGTGATGATATTAAAAAATATAAGTTTTTCCCTTTCGTAAAATAATACATCAAGCTGCGAAATTGGCTTTCACTTCGGTATCTGCTTAAATATTTTGAGGTTTTCACACCGGAGTAAAATTTCACTTTGGTCTTTTCGAGCGAAGTGAAATCAGCACTCCGGCGTGAAGTTTCACTTCCCTTCACCTGTGTATACAACGTGTGTGTTTTGTGTATTGACCCAAGTGAACTTACTTCACTTAATTTCGGCAACCCGAAGTGAAAGCATACGTGTAACCACCCCCTTAAAATCTAAAATCAATAAAAAAAAAGGTTCAAATCACAGATTGAATACCCCAGACACTGTAGCACATTAAGTGTAAGCTACAGCCTAATTATTCCCAGGAAAAGGTTTACGATTTGGTTGATTTCCAGTTATTTTTCACCTAAAACTACTTTAATAGGATTAAATTTCGCGAGCCAAAAAAGTTGACTGACTGAGCAGTTTGAGAAATTTGGCGTGAATTTAATTTCGCAAATGACACAAAAAATGGACATATTTTACCAAAATTACATGGTTTTGACAATTTGTTTTTGCTAAAATGATATTTTCAAAAATACGCGGCGATTTCGCGAGACAAATTTTCGCGAAAATGGCAAAAAATTGCGAAATCGCGAAATTTAATCCTATTAAAGTACCCAATCGCACTACAGATTATATTCTCGTTATATTAGCCTTTCATAGGTAGGTTTGAGAGTCGGTATTTTAGTACTAGTCAATTGCAGACTTATTGTTGGACCTTTAGGTTGGCATGTTCCAAACCCGCAGGGTCGATTTTCAAAAGAAATTTACCGTGTGTAGGTTTGTAACTTTTAGACGATTTTCATGTGTTGTCAGAACTCAATTATGTGTTTAGAAATTCATCACGCATTTGAAAAGTTTTCTTTGTTTATGAAATGTCGTTTTGTAATTACATGTATTTTTGTTGAAAACAATTAACGTGAGAACCAACTTTTACTAGTTAAACTTAAAACAATGTCCCAAGAGAGAATTGACTTTCTTTTCCAGATGACAATAATCACGCTTGTGAACACAAAATCTTTCTAAACGTAACAAACCCTACTATCGTCAGTTACATAAAAGATTAGGGTTTGGTACAGGCTACGTTTAAGTACGCTTAATGAGCTCCGTTTTGGTTTCTGATTCGGTTTTAGTTCAGTCTGTTAAATACACGAAATTTAACTAGTTGTAAAATCGGAGCGAGTAGGGAGGTAATACAACAAGGCTGTCGAAATAGCCAAAATTTGTTACACTAACAAGGTATATTGACCGGGGTGAATTTATAATGGCGAGGTGTGATTTTAAGTGTCCAAGGGACAAATTCGTGTTCAGGGTATATTTCATTCAGTTTTCCTGATTACCTGAATGTAACTAATTTTGAGGTTTTAGTGTGAACTTAATTAACGGACCGCAAAAAAACAAACAAAGAAATTGGCGGCTGCTGAATTTTTAAATTAATTTTGCAGATGACGGAAAAAGTTATTTTTTGCAAATTTTGACAGTTTTTGCATCCGCCAAAATGTGTTACCATTTCTATCGTTTTTGCAATAAGAATTCTTCAGTAAGATAAACTTTATGGTATGGTAAATGAATACAAATAATATATAAGGGTAAAATTACAAATTACAAATTGTAGTCTGAATGTTTAGGGGCCAAATATGCAAAAAAAATGTTATCAATATATACAGATAATCTGAATTCTCTTTCAAAATGCGTTGAAAGTAAAATGATTGATTGTGGGATTTCACGATTAACTATAAAAAATTGCTTTCGTTTAAAAATACGATAGTTTCAATATAAAGCAGAAAAAAAGTGTATGCAATATAAATGATTATGCGATTAAAAAATAGAGCAATCTAAAGAGAAGATATTGGTATTAGTAACATGATCCACAATCATTGTGGTACATTATATAAAGTTAAAGAGCTTTTGTCAGACGTTGTCCAGAACAGTGAGTTTCATATATGGACTATCATTTATCTATTTGAAAAGGTTATCCAAAACAAAGTTTGTTTAAATACAATAATTCAATTTAGACTTCTTGAAATCGCGCTTTCAGTGCATTAAATTCTTCCCAAATTTTCTTAGGTAAATCGTCTCCAAACTGTTCGTTATAATATTGTTCCAAATCATCGAGCTGGCTCAACCAATATTCTTTGGGAACTGTCATCAATTTTGCCATGTCGACTGGCTTCTTGAGGCCATCGAGGTCCAGCGAATCTTGTTTAGGGACATAACCAACTGGTGTTTCATCCGAATTATCAGTGTTTCCTTCGAGACGTTCACAAATCCACTTCAGTACACGACAATTCTCACAAAATCCTAGAAAGAAATTCAAAGCTCAAGACAAAGAATACAAAAACCAATGTTTTGGTCGGCCAGCCCAGAAAAACAGTAAATTACCATTAATCCTCAAAAAGAGTTCTATGTAACAAAACTTTTGAAAAGGGGATGCAAATTACACTTAAATGAAGCAAGTTATGGCTCAAGAAAAAATAAGTTTAACTTACCAGGCCACAAAAAGGATTTATCTTCTTCATCAACTCGAAACCAATTGACATGGTAAATCTTTGGCATTTTTCGTCCCTCTTTCTCCATATCTAACCAGTGTTGAATATATTCACCGGCATTATATCCAAAGAAGGGTCGCATGGCAAACGGATCTCTCATAATCTGCTTGCCTTTATGCTCAGCAGCAAATGTATTCTCAGAGCACAAAGAACTCGCTGTAAACACACCATTTGCCCAATCTCGAGTTTCGTAGATCAATGGAACACCTTCAGGTCGTCGACCCCCAAACAAAATAGCTTCAATCACCACACCCTTGGGGTTTTCCCAGTTTGGATCAATGACAGGGCAGTTCATTGCTGGTGCACAGAAACGTGCGTTTGGATGGGAACATTTTGTTTCTTGTCCAGGCGTCCAAGGGTTGCCATGCCAATCTGTGACATCAATACCAGTGAGATCGACTTCTTTCTCAAGTCCTGAAACAAATTGAATTAGAGTAATTAATTTTATGATTTCTCTTAAAAGCTACAGTAACACAGCACTTTTAACTTTTAATACCTTAAGGCAAAGATATTCTAAGGGAAGAAAATCTTGCAAGAAGAAGTCTTGTGGAATAAAATTTTGCGATTCAGAGTTTTAAATTAGGAAATTTCATAGAATTTAATTTCTCAATTTAAGTGATTGATGTGGTTGATGTGGTAAATTTATGGGCTAATTTTGCCTAAAAATGTCAAACTTATAACTTTTACTAAAAGCAAAAATTTACCTTCCCAATAATATCTGCCATCGCTTGTGGTAGCAGTATTTGTAAAAACTGTATCCTTTTGGCAACATTTCAATGCATTAGGATTTGTGACCATAGAAGTGCCAGGTGCAACACCAAAGAAACCATACTCTGGATTGATGGCACGCAAATTGCCCTCTTCGTCAAACTTCATCCATGCAATGTCATCACCCACACATTCTGCCGTCCATCCGGGAATAGTTGGTGTCAACATAGCTAAATTGGTTTTTCCACATGCAGAGGGAAATGCTGCAGCAATATATCGCTTCTTTCCTTCAGGATTTGTTAAACCAAGAATCTGAATGATAAAAAAAAACCATCATCAATAAACGAAATAAATTTTTAGCAGATTCTTGAAGTTATGATCTTTTAATATGATGCTTATTATGATCATAACATTTTTAAAAATTGAACAAAAATCAACAAACCAAAAGTGAGCACTTTACTTTCTTGGGAAAATTACTACCTGAAAGGTATTAAATAAATTAGTACATGCGAAAATTAGTACATGTGAAAATTAGTACCTTTAAAGGTAAATACTTAATTCAAAATAGCAAAAAGTAACACATTAAAACAGAGAGATACTACACTGTAATATAAAAATTTACAAACCATCATGTGTTCAGCCATCCAGCCTTCATCTCTCGCAAGAATGGAAGCAATTCTCAAAGCAAAACATTTCTTTCCAAGAAGAGAGTTTCCTCCATATCCAGATCCGAATGAAATGATTTCGCGTCGTTCAGGAAAATGAGTAATAACTGTTTTCTCTGGATTGCATGGCCAATGATAAGGGTCTGGCTGAGCCAGAGGTAAAGGCTGTCCGACAGAATGGGTTGCTTGAACAAATTCATCGTCATCCTTTAATTGAGCCATGATAGATGATCCCATTCTAGTCATGATTCTCATACACATTGCAACATAGGGTGAATCTGTGAGTTGAATTCCAATTTTGGATAAAGGTGATCCAACAGGCCCCATAGAAAATGGAATCAGATACATGGTACGTCCTTGAAATTAAATAACAATTCAGAAAATTACTACTTTATTTTGATTAGTATTTTTATTTGGAAAACCTTGATTTGCAAATTTAAATTCAAGCAATATTTTAAAACTAATTTTGATAAAATTATATCAACTTGATGAAGACTTTCAAATTAGAGTTAATGAAGGCAGTTCATGAAATTCACAAAAAAGTTTAAAATTCAGTTACTGGTAGTAACCAAAAAACTTAATCACCTTTCATGCATCCATCCAAAAGTTTCTTCAAATGAACATCCATTTCATCAGGGTCCCTCCATTGACCAAGTCTGCAGTTTATCCCTTCTTTGTGGTGAGGTATGGTATCATGCTTGTTCTTACTGCAAATCAATGTTTTTGATTCAACACGTGCTACATCAGCTGGGTTAGTTCGAACAGCAAAACTATAAGAGGAAAAAATTAGACTTTTAAAATTTCTCATAAATTTAAATTACCGTTGTTACAATGGGCCATTCCATAATTTGTCCGCTAATGGGGTCTGGACGACACTGAATTTCAAAAGCAAAAAATTCTAAATTTCTGAGGCCAAAGAAGCAAATGTGTGGTTATTTCTGAGAATAAACTTGGAATTTCTTTTAGGAAGTTTTTGTGAAAAATCCATAGAATTTCTGAAGGGTTCTGGGATATTGAATTTATTTCAGAGGCAAAAAATGTTTGTGTTGTCTGGAGGGGGTTTACAGAAATTATCTGGAATGGCCCAATATCATGAATAGTTGGACATTATTTAGTATTATAAAAACATAAATTACTCAATCTATATAACACACTGGTTCCATTAATCACTAAAGACTTTTTAAATCCACTTCCATTTTTACTCACCAATTATCCATACCAGTCAAGCGCATTGCTGTTCCTTTTTCACAAAGTTTTGCTTCTAATTTGTGTTCCTCATCAACAGTTCCATCAATTATATGAAGTCTGTCAGGTTGGCTGAGCAGAATCTTTGATAGAGCAAATTCTTTTACTTTTCTTGGAAGGTCATTCCATGCTCCATGCGTAACAGTCACATTCTCAGGTAGCAAGGCCATCTTTTAAAGGATCTTTCCTCTCTCTATAAAAGGTAAAACATTTTTAAGTAATATGACACACCCACTGATATCAAAATAGCATACTGTATGTAATTAGGCCTATCAGGTGAGAATAATTACAAAATAATCAAATTTCATTTTTGTAGTGTTTGATCGCGACATTGAAAATTTCCAGAGGGTCTTGTCAATTAAAATTGAATAGTCTGCAATAATGATAGTAAATGAAAAATACAGGGCTTTCAGACAGGTGAGTGAAAGACTTTTATTATATTCATTACAGACACATTTAGGCTTGAAAGAAAGTCAGTTAGAAAACTACTTACGGTTTTACGTCCTGCTTCTGTTTGTTTAAATTTCTTTATCAGAAATTATGATCAACAAATTTTAATATCTCCCAGTCGAGTCAGCCAAGACCAAGTCTGAATTTGATTTTCAAAAAAAACAACTCCCCTTTTATAGAAGGTTGAATGGTGAATGAAACACATTTTCGTGCACATCTTAAATTTGAAGGCATTCTCAGCTGCACGTTTTAAAATTCATGAGTTCCTGCATGTTTGAACCGCTTATGACGTTCTTTGTTCGGTAACTTCTTTATCTAACGCACTTATTACATTAAGGAGGTAATAATCGTATATAATATTCCTATCATATTCCATTATTCAAGAGCATAAGAGCATAATATTATATCGGGTATTATATATTCCCGTATTACCGTATTCCCATATTAGGCATATTACCTAGAGTGTGGGAATAAGGGAATAAAAGGAATGATATAGAATATTGAAAAAGAAAGTTGAATATTGAAAAAGAATATTGTAAAGAACTATTATCTCCTTAATTTAATAGATGCGTTTTTAGATGAAGAAGAAACCTCTTGTTCAGTTGACCTGGCGAGTTAATAATAGCGAGTTATTTATTACTGATCTCACCTTAATTCACTGGATCAAGCTATTTACGGTAGGAGTGCATGATCAAAACAGAAAAACAGATAATGCAGATGTGCAGATAATCAGTTGAATTCAAATCTCTAATCAAAGGTTAATAAAAGTGTATATGCAGTATTCACTTTTAACTTTTCACTTTGCGAAAATGAAAAGTATAAATTAATTAATGCCCTATTAAGGGCACCCATTAATGCTGAAAAAAATAATAATAAAAGAAATGCTTATCCAGTGGCTAAAGTTAGAGATCATGAAACACGATGTCGTCAGTGAGGATTTCAGACATGCCAATGGTCACGAAAAAAGCAAAGGTGATATTAGATAGTTGATATATCCTTGAATTTGTAATTATTTTGCCAAAAAGCAACATAATTTTAAAATTAAAAAAAATAAGAAACAAATAAGAATTATATTGAGATAAGTTACTTTTGATTCTTAGTGAAATTATTTCGAATATTTATCGAAAAAACTAGGAAACAAGTGCAAAACAAAACTGCAACACCGCACGTTTCCTGAACTTTTTACCCGACTTTTTCACGTGAGATTTCTTTTATATTTTTTTGAACTTCAAGATACAATTCAGTTTCAGAGAAGATATCGAACAGTTTGGTACACAGAGATAGTTGTAATACTCAATTCCTAAGGTAAGATCTTATATTTTATGAGATTTGCAAGTCTATTTAGATTTTTAAAATGCAGGTCTAAAAGTTTTCGACTTAAATATGCATGCTTGATATTAAACCTTTTCTCAATCTTCCCTGGAAGTTTCATAAAAACACAATTTTCAGCTGCAAAAATATAGATATTTAAAAAAAGAGAAGGTGATGCACACCAAATACAGTCAGTTCTCTTCTCTCTTTAATACTTGTCTACTTTATTTCAATTAATAGAGACAAAAATAAGCAGAAGAATGGTTGTTGCATGGAAGCTTGAACAAAGTTCGGAACCTCCCACAAGTCCTCATAAGAAATCCCCTGATGAGGCAGTTGATTTGAAGAGTTTAGAGAAATTTGGAATTTTCTGTAAAAAGTTAGACCCTGAAGCCATTGCATACAAGGATGATCCAGCTTTGCTCGCATTTTGCAAAAGTAATGATTATACATCCTCCGATGTATTAACAGTGAGCAAAGAATGTCTGAAAAATTACGAAGAAACTTTGAAATGCTTTTTTAATGAACATTTTCATCCTGATGACGAATCACGATATGTATTGGAAGGAGCAGGATATTTTGATGTACGAAACGAAAATGATGAATGGATTCGTGTACGAATTGAAAAAGGTGATCTTATAACCCTCCCTGCTGGAATGTACCATCGATTTGCTCTGGACGATCAGCAAAGTTACTTGAAATCTGTTCGAATGTTTGTTTCAGAAGCTATTTGGACACCTTTATATCGACCCAATGAAGACCATTTTATTCGCAAAGAATACTTGAAAAAGTACGACATTTATTTACCTGAATGATCCTTATGAATAAACGTCATGAATTTTGTAAAAAACAGACACTAACATGCATACCAAATGCGACTTAGTTTAGATCTCATCTCATTGTATTTGTATTTTGTAAAATGTAATTTTTTATTTTGCCTTTCATCTTTCACTTTGCATGACAAAACATTATTTAAGACTCATAATATCTTAAATTAGTTTAATTAGGTGCACTTACTTGTGCCAAAGATTTTAAACTTGTAAAAAGTACCGTAGATGGCCCCATCTTCGTCACCCCCCTCCCTAATTCCGACACCCCTATTTAAAAAAGGCTTTATTTTTTTGATGAATTTTTTATTATAGGTGGAAAAAGACAAGGTCAAAATTGTATATTTAACTATGAAATAAATTCAATTAATATTTTCTGCAAAATAAAAAGGGGTGTCAGAAAAAGGGAGGGGGTGGCGGAGATAGGGCCATCTACATACAGTACATAATATTTTATAAAAAATTATAGGCGTTTAAAGTTTGTTGTTGACGTCATAATAAGTCCTTTCAGGCAAAAAGCTCATAATTTATACATGGATATTGACTCTTTTTAAAATGAAGAAATTTAAAATCTAAAAAATTTACAAAACCTGCAGAAGATCAAATCCAGAAATTTAAAAGAGCTTTTTAACTTTTGCCTGGAAGAGGTTATGAACGTCATCAACAAACTTTAAACGCGTTCACTTTTTGAAAGAAAAGTAATTTGGACATACATAAAATTTCATGCCAGTAAAAATTTAAATCCTGGGGGGTGACAGGCTGTATCTCGATCACCAGGACTTGTATAGCTCTGAAATTTGGACTCAAGGTAGCTGTCGGACGTCTGGTAGCGTGTCTGGTAGCGTGTCTGGTAGCGTCCATGACCACTACACTAATAGCAGATCTTAAAATTCCTTAAGGTATGTCATCAACTTTGGAATTGATATTTGAAGCTTTTGATCTTTTCATCGATAACTTGTGATGATGTAACATTTATATATTATAAAAGTATATATTTTCAGAAAGCTTATGAAATTCTATATCTGATGAGCCTAATTTTGGCAATTTTTGAAAAACAGAGAGAACATTTTTTTTGTCAAATTTCATATTTTTGCTAATTTATGCTAATTTTTTTTGACGTTTAATTCCATATCTTAAAAAAGAAGACTTAAAAAAAAGGCAACCCATTTTTGCTTAATATTTTGGGAACATGACCATGTAAAAATATTCCCAAAAATCTTCGGCTAAGAAGGGGACTTGGAACTCTTTAGAAGCTGACTATATCTGTTATTTTTCGTAAATTTTTGTATCTAAATCATTTTCTCTCCGTTTCTCAAAAATTTCCAAAATT
>JAUJPO010070233.1:0-26176 GCA_032270745.1 Tiaropsis multicirrata
CCAAGCAGGACAGCAGCGAGTACCAGTTTTCAAGTCTTTGGTCTGACCCGACTGGGGGTTGAACCCACAACCTTGCGCACAGGAGGTGAGCACTCAAACCACTTGGCCTCCGTTGCTAAGATAATCAAAAAAATTATATTGATAAAATTTACCGGTAAACTATATTGACAAAAATGATCTATAAAAAGGATCAGTAAATCTTTATCAATATATTTTATCAAAAGGATCGATAGTTTTTATCAATAGATCAATACTTTACCGGTTAATCACTGGATTGATAAAGTTTTGAAAATGAAAGCAATCTTTTTCCTGTGGAAGCTCACATTCATTTTACTTTAACTGCAACAGCCCATTTCACAGAAAAAATTTGGACTCCATTCTAGTGTCAAAAAAATCAAGTGGAGTAAATCAAACCCATTTATGCCTTCAAAAGGCTAGGAAAAATAGGATTTTGATGTTTTTGGTATAATTCCGTTGTACATTTGGAAAGAAATTTTCAGGATAATTTTGTTTCGTAAATAGTTAAAACATACTAAAATTTCAAAAAATTATGTTCGCGTGAAAAGGGAAAAAAAGCTTTTTCCAAGCAAGAAGGTAAGCTGTTTAGGCGAGACCAATTTAATTTGTTGTTCTACATGCAGATCGCCAGGTATAAATGGGTCGGTCGGTTGGTAAAATAAAAATATTTTCATTCACTTTATGGGGTTGTAAGGCGATAGAAATAATTTCCAACATTTAATTAGGTAGTAATGACATCCCCCCCTTTATTATTAAAATATGTTTTAATAAGATTTCCAGACTCATTACTATTTACCAATCCTAGAAGCAAAATTTGATATTATGATTTTTTCGTTTTTTAACAAAAATAGGGTCTGTAGAAAATAAATAAATTGTCCCGCCTTATCTCCCTTAGCCAAATTACAGAAAGGTGTATTGATGTATTTTCGTTGTTAGCAATCTTGAGAGGACGCGTTTTATTCAGATGAATTCTCTGAATGAAAGTTATAGTTGTAGAGAATTTGTGTGATTTCTGTCTGGAGAATAGATTCAAATAAATATTTTGTTTTGAAAATATCAATTCAAAATTTCAAAAGATTTCAAAAAAATATTTTTTTAAAAGAAAAAAAAATACCGTCTTTGAATAGTTTTGATCCTCAGAATTGTTTTTATTTTTCAGCCATTTGAGCCTCATTGTTGTTATAAAATAAATAATATATAGTGTTGTAGTTTTGTTTTATAAACCTGATTTTTCGCAAACTCAGGCCATTTTTTAGTTTCTCCTCACAAAATCTTTCAGATATGTTAAATCTGTAGCAAAATCTGTAGTCTTTTTTTTAAACTATCCACATTAAAAGTGCCCTTTTTAGTTTCCATCGGACCCTGTCCTGCCTTTAGAATTTGACCTGAAACTCCTTCAAATTTAATTGATGTATTTTATATGTTAGCAATCTTGTTTTGGATGTTTTTGGATGAATTCTCAGACTGACTGTTGTTGAATTTTTATCATGTATGCTGTGGATTACCATAGAGTATTTCAAAGTATCAACAAAGGTAGTACGTCTTTTTTCCAGTACCCCTCCTGCTTGTACGCAAGCTTACACTTCAGAGAGACCTTTTTAGTGTGTACACATGTGAATGAATTCATTTGCATAAATTATTTTTTATGGTATTTTACAAATTAGAATAAAATTCAATAATTAGAAATGAGTTATCCACCACAAGGAGGCTATGGTTATCCTCCACAACCCAGTGGGTACCCTCAACAACAGCCTTCTCCGTATGGCCAACCAGCTCCTTATGGACAGCCAGCAGGATATCCCCAACAACCAGCTGCTGTTCCACCACAACCTCTTGGTTATGATGGAATTGGTAACAATGCTCCACCAGTAAGAAAATTGCTTAATTTTTGAGGATGACCACCCTACTCAAAGGTAGACTATCCATGATTGTTGATCTCTAAGTCAGTAAAAAAGGAAAAAAGGATATGTATCATCATCTCGCGAGCAGAACTTGTGAAAGGCATGAAACTATGTTTAAGGGATATACTTTGTTTATTCTTTTATTTAGCCTGGTGGGGTGCCTATGCCAGGTGGTGGGCCATCATATCCACAAGCACAACCATCATATCCCACTGCTACGCCTGGCTATCCACAACCTGGTAATATATATAATGTACTCGTTTTTCAGGCGATTTACGGCGTGCAGCAAAATTACCATAAAATTAAAAATGCACATCGCTAGCACCTGTCTGAGCATACTCATTCATACCTGGTAATTATAATATCTGAGGAGAAAACATAGCAAAATCTGTATTAGCTTGAAGTTTTTTTGTTAAAATGTGTATTGATAAAAGAGGATCAAGGCAGTAAAGGGAAAGCCAGTACAAAATTTCATCACAAAAAAAAAGTTGGACTGGTTTTCCCACCTGACTTAATGTATTATACTGTCCTATTTTTTATGTATAATTATAATCTTTATCACTTGTTATTATAGGTCAAGCTTATGGTGCAAACCCATCTTTTAGTGTAAGTAATGTAAAAAGCAAAACAGAAATGGGAGAACAGATATGGGAAAGTAGCCACTGAAAACTCTAAATTCAAGTTCTCTGTATTGTATTGGAAAATATTTTTATAGGGAATGGCATATGCAGCCTCAGCCGCAAGAAATTTTCGTCAACCTCAACCAGCCTATCCTCAATCGAATCCTTATCCACAAACGCAACCACCATCACAACAGTCATATGGTCAACATGGTTACCCAACTTCTTTCCCTAACCAAACACAACAACCTCAATCATCATCTCCCTACCCAACACAAACACAACAGGTAGGGTATCTAAAAGTCTATTTCAAAAAACAGTTTGAAGTTTTTCCAAAGTTGTTTATCTTTAGTCTCAAATCTTTTTTATAAATCCTAACAACAAGGTTTTCTTTTTATCATAGCGTTCTTCCTTCAAGTGTGTTGACTGTCAGTTTTTTCGGTAGAATTTTTTGCCAAACTACATACCATTTTTGTTATTATCATCAGAACAAACCTGCACGTCCTTCTCAACCTACACTTCCTTCTCAAACTCAACCTACACAGCAAACAGCACCAAAAGAGCCACCAACTCAAGGAACTGTTAGAGACCATTCACCTTTCAATGCACAACAAGATGCGGAAATTCTCAGAAAAGCCATGAAAGGATTTGGTATGATTCATAAAAATAATTTAATTTTAACTGATTTCTCAAATTTTGTTGGGAGCTTGAAATTCTGGAATTTTAAGGTTAGACTAGGGCTTATGGAGGGATACGACTTTATCATATATTTAGGGGGGGGGAGGCAAATTCGGAGTCCATGTTTCTTTTAACTTTAAACTAGATAGAGAAATCGAGATTTTCTAGGTTTTTATAAATAAGATTTTCTAGAAGATAGCAAACCAAAGGAAAATACTGTTAACCGGTACCCAATTTCATGTCCCTCCCGAGGTGGAAGTTACATATAACTTCACCTTAAGGGGGACAGACCCAGCACGGCTATACTCAAAGGGGGAAAGCTCGCACGGGGGGGAACAATTTGAGTTGTGACCCATGGACACTATCAAGCAATTCTTACAGACTTAGTGTCTGGTATAAAACACCGACTTGCTGTTTTGAAATCTTAAGGCTTCTTATCTTGTTTACAATTTGTAAGCTGTCTTATTTTTACAGGTACTGATGAAAAGGCTATTGTTCATATAATCAGCTCAAGATCCAATTCTCAACGTCAAAGAATTAAGTTGGAATTTGCAACCATGTTTGGAAAAGACTTGATAAAGGAGCTGAAGAGTGAATTGAGTGGTCATTTTGAAGAAGCTGTTTTATGTTTACTCATGTCACCAACTGACCATGATGCATATCAAATGTACACTGCCATGAAGGTGCTGTCAAGTCTCATTTATTTCTGTTTCACCTATCAAAACAAATCATACTTCAAATTTTCCATGACCTGAACGTTATCCCATTTAATTTTGCAAATTTGGCAAATTTAAATTCTTTCTATGATTCAAACACCTGAAAAAATGAAATGTTTTTAAGAAAATCCTCCTATGTGATACAAAATAAACCAACATTTTGTAATAATTTTAGTAAATGAATTGTGCATGGTATTTTATTTGACTATCCATTTATTTTACATGATTTAGGGGCTTGGTACTGATGAGAAAGCACTGATTGAAATTCTTTGTTCAAGATCCAATCAAGGAATCAAAGCAGCTGCTGACGCATTCAAAAAACGTAATGAAATATTTTGTTGTTTGTCCCCCAGAATGTATCCAATTTCAATTAACTTTTTTCCAAAATGAAAATCTGGGATTTGGTAAATATGCCAAAAGTTCAGTGGCTTGAGATCTAAAGTCATGCGACATTCCCTTTTTTTAATATTGAATTGTCTGCTATTTCTCGAAATGTCGGAAAGCGATCTATATTGAAGTATATTTCTTACAGTATATAAAGAAGACTTGGAAAAGATGTTGAAAAGTGAAACTTCTGGTCATTTCAAAAGATTACTTGTTTCTCTCGTTCAGGTTTGCTTATAATTATTTTATTATTTGGTTCAGTGGACTCTACTACTAAGTAAAATTAAAAACAAATAGATTTTTGACCCTGCATATCTGGAAATGTTATATTATAGAGATATTATTAAATGACCATTATTCGTTTGGGTGATTGATAGTTTAATGAAATCAATCATTATTTTAAATGTTTTATTATAGGGATCGAGACTTGAGAACGAGCCACTGAATCCTCAGAAAGCTAAAGAAGATGCCAATGTAAGATATTCCCAGTCAAAACGTTAATTGGATGTCAAAACAATGTTGAAATAACGTTGTTAGCCTGCTGGGTTAAGGCCTACTCCACAGTGCACAGCTTCAATTTTCTTTTTTGGTTCCTATCTCCTGGCGGTATAACTAAAGCAGTTTTTTTGTGGGAGTAGGTACCTGTATGTCTTGTATGTTCGTATTTGTTATTTATAAATTTACAAAAAAGACAATGCACAGTGTTGTAACCTATAATTGGTCGAAAAAGAAATACCGTTTTAGTGTGCGAGGAGCGGATGACGTAATTTTTTGTTCAAGGCAAAAGGCTTAATGTGAACGAGCTGCTCAATGAATGGAGAGTAATGTTTACGTCTGTCTAGGTTATTTTCGTTGACTAACCGTTCTTGTTCTTTATATATCCAACCACGTATGAGAATAATACAATTAGAATTTCTATCTCCTTTTTAGGCATTGTATATGGCAGGTGAAGCGAGGTGGGGTACAGATGAGTCGAGGTATGATCACATTTTCTTTTTCGTTTCCTTTCTCTTTACTAAAATCTATTTTTTATCCTTTCCATCTAAATAGCCAGGTTCCGTTAAGTGAGATAAATCTATCAAGGACGGTGAATAGCGATCCGCGACCGTTGCCCTGCAAAATCTAGGACGCTCGATTGGCTGCTTGAACGTTCTCGTTCATATCTCACCGTCGCCATCCGATTTATCCCGCTTAACGTAACCTGGCTAATATGTATCCTTCCGCCTTACTTTTTGGACCTACCTGGAGGTCCTATAAATTAACCTCTGTCCGTCCGTCTGTTACCAGCTTTTCTCAGGATTGGCTCATTTCTTTTTTCTGATTTTTGGCACAAAGACACAAAATAGTAATGCCCAAAATGTGACGGAGCCACGATTTTCGAAAAAAAATCTTTCGCGGCCGATTTTGGCCAAAAACGACCTGAAAAAGAGGTTTTTGAGGATTTTTTCGAAGTTGGTTTATTAGTATTTGAGGATTCTTTGCACAAAGATGGGCATCTGGATACCCTCAAATGTGACGGAATCCGATTTTTAAGAAAACCTTTTTTGCGGCTGATTTTGGCCAAAAACGGCCTTAAAAAAGAGGTTTTTTCGTGGTTCACGAAAATATTTTTTAAAGATATTTTGACCTTTGACCTAAACGTGGTACTTTTTGACATTAATTATTTATTTTTTGTTTTGATCGAAGATAAAAATTGATAACCCGTTAACATCAGGTTTACCGATTTTTTTATTTCTCATTATAATTACTTTATCTTTATGTTTTTTTTCTGTCTGATCATCTGACCTTCACTGTTAGGTAGGTACATTCAGCATGTGGTTTGTTTTGTTTGTTTTGTTGCAGTGGTTGTTGTTCTTATTCTGTGTTTATCATTTCACCCCTTCTTTTAAGGTTTATAGGGTTTGTTATTCAAATTGTTTCATTTCTTTAATTTTGAAAGGTTCAATGCAATCATGGCACTACGGAGTAACGCGCAATTGAGGTTGACTTTCGAACAATATATACATGTAAGGAAAAAAAAATTATAAAAACGAGGAAAAAATAACTTGAAAAGTTCGAAGAATTGTTTCCATGATATTGAAACTCTCGCCAAAGTAGTTGCATTATAACTTTGAAAAAGGTCTTTAATTAATATTTTCTTTTCACAGTTTTCTAAAAGGACCATAGAGCAAGCAATAAAAAGTGAAATGTCGGGCGATTTGAAAGATGGAATGATGGCTATAGGTATATATGTTGAATGAATTCCAATGCTTGTTAGCTTCCCTTGACAACCTACCAATCATGATAACAAGAAAATGAATTGTGTTAAAGATAATGAAATGTCAATATTTCTAGTAAAAACACTACTTCAGAACACTTTGAATCTCATTATTAGACCCCCGTTACACGCATATTTCACCCAGGGTGACATTATCCAAAATAGATTCTATCCTGGGGTGAGTTTTACCCCACCTACGTGTAACTGAGGTCTTACGAAATTGATATCTTTGACGAAAACTGTTTTTTTATATTTTATTCTTTTTTTTAGTAAAATGTGCAAAAGACAAATCAGCATTTTTCGCTGAAAAGTTATATTACTCAATGAAGGTAAACCAAAGACAAATCTGTTAATTTCATGTTGGCTGCAGATTATGATTTTAAACTGAAACAACATAATGAAACATGTTTTCAAGTTTTTTCTACAAAGAAACACACAAAAGCTCTATCGTTTTTATGAAACTCTTTACGGTTGAGTTGTTTTTAAATTTATACCACTACTTTATTCGTTAGTTTTAAAATTAAAAACTTTTTTTGCTCGCGAAATTTAATCTCGCGAAAATTAAAACGAATAAAGTATACAGTATACTAAATGTCACTATTCCCGCTCTTCACCTCTTTTGTCATAATGTATAGGAGATAGTTAGGAACAAAAGTAAAAAGACAATACAAAGTATAAATCAATGTCTACAATTCTTTGTTCACTTATTATTACACCAGGTATTAGAACACGAGAACTTCAACAAAATGTCATTCTTTAAACATTTTCATCTCAATAGGGTTTGGGTACAGATGACAAAACGTTGATTCGCATAATGGTATCACGATCAGAAGTTGATATGGTTCAAATCAAAAATTCATTCAAAAATATGTATGGTAAAACGCTGGCTAGTTTTATAAACGTATGTTAACTTCATTATTCCTAACGCGGTAACCCTAACAGTGAAACTACACGCGTATTGAATTTCGTGCACAAGTCTCTTCTATTTTTTTCGCGCGTATTAATTTTCGTACACCCCTAGGTGGTGCGTAATTTTGATACTAATTTTCGCGTTTTTTTTTTCTTCGGGCGAAAGTGCGCGAAAATTAGTGTGCGCGAAAGCTTTTACCTTTAAGGGTAGTATCTAATTATCTAACTGGCTATCTAACGAATATCTGCCGGGAAAAACAGATCAAGTGTCTTGCTATAATTTCAAGTTAATTACAGCCATAAACTTTAAAAAAAGTTATTGTTCACACATCAAATGGTATATGAAACTGTTTTGCATTTTATTTTTGAACTTTCAGGATGATTGTTCTGGTGATTACAAACGTTTATTAGTTGGTATTTGTGGTGGGCATTAATTACCAGTGGATTCTGGATAAAGCCATTGAAATCTTATTTATTACTCATCTATGTCCAGTAAATAACACAAATAAACGCCATTGACCATGCGTGTGTAAATATGGGGATCGGAGTAGAATATGTCAGTGAAAATATAACTAAGGGAAATATTTTTACTGCCCAATTTTAGAATATAGAATCATTAAATTGAAATATTTAATTATTTTAGCAATTACATTTTATGTTTTCACTTTTTCTGATTTTCTTGCATAAATTATGAGAATTTTGAAAAAACTGTAAATTCTGTAAATTCCAGAATTTCCTAACCCTCCCTAGTTTGCAAAGCTGATTCGGGCTCAAAATACATAACTGGGTCACTTTTCAGATTTGTAAACTGGGGAAGGGAGGAGGGGAATTTCCAGAATTATTGGTAAAAATAATTCAAAACTTTCAAAATATTATGCAAAACATTGTACTGCTTTTATGGATATTTTGTTTATATGTTTTAATGTGACGTGTATAGATTGTCCAATATTTTTATAAAACACGAAATGAAATAATCAAGTTATCGAAGTATTTTCCTATTTTTATTTTATTTTTGTTAATAAACAATCCAGCCATTGTTTTTTATTCTAAGCAAAAAGAGATAATGTAAAATTTTCGTTTTAGGCCTGTTTTTTAGGTATGTTTGTAATAATTCTGGGATGAAAAAAAACAGGATCAAAATGCTTTATATTTGATGTTTCTTTAGGGGCGTCGTCCTGCTATACGTAGACCTTTGCCCAGTACAAAATGCTTGCTGTGTTACTCGTACAGTACAAATACAAAGAAAACGATTCTGATTGTGTAGCCAGATGTTGCAGCGATGTGATACTGTATAAAAGCATCGACATAGGAATAAATGGACATTCAACATCTTTTGTTTCTTAGAAGCCATCCGCATTGCTGCAAAAGAATAAAAATTAATATAATATAAATAATACGACATACCTTAAGTGTACTTATTTTGGCGGTTCGCCAAAATCAAAAATTTTATCAAATTTGGCGGGTATTTAATTTGGCGGTTGCTGTAGAATTTAACCTTAAAATGGCGTAAAAATAGCCAAAAACACCTTTAAAGGGTTCATATTTTCAAAAAGTTTAATTTGGCGGGTATTTAATTTGGCGGATGGTCATTTTATTTAATTTTGGCGTGTACTTATTTTGGCGGATTTCGATCAAATCCGCAAAATCCGCCAAAATAAGTACATTTAAGGTATAGGCAAAATATCAATCAATTGATATCAAAAAAATCATTTACATTCATGTGTTGTAAATAACATTATTCGTTCATATTTTTACATTATTTACAAATTATATAGAGATTTACATATTAAAAGAATGTGTCATGTGCATACAAAGACAAAATAGATATTATATAGAAAAAAATTACTAAAAAATACGATATAATTACATAGGAAAAAATCTCAGATTCTAATGTTCGCACCTACTGACTTAAAATCATTTCCAAAAGAAATTGACAGTCAGAAAGTAGAAAAGTAATATTCCTTGATAAGTGAGGATAATTCTATTGGATGTCTTTTTTAAGTTCCTTCGAAATGCGAGCTAAAATGGCAGCTTTTATCCCTTTTAAAATGCGAAAATTATCTCGTTGTTTAACGATGGTAGGATGCCATGGTAGGCAGCATTTCTTTAAGTTTTAGTTTTTAAAATTTCGACTACCTATTTTTACTTCCAAGGCTACAGATGTCTTTTGAGAGACTTTTTGACTGCTATAAAGGAAATATTTATCCACATCTTTGTGGATCTTGTTTGCTTTAAAATACGTTTTTAATTGCCTCATATGATCAGGAGCTAAATAATAACGTTAGATATGAGATACAAATTATTTTCTGAATAAAATTTGTCTAAGTAAACAGTCTAAAATAAAAAATCTTAAAAGCCTTGTGTGGATGTTTTTAAAAGTTACTGGAAATGCCATGTTTGTGTTTTTTGATAATAAATCTATTAAATAAACAGCCATGCAAAAATACCTCAAACCGTAGTTTCAACATTGATTCCTTGCACCACTTGTTCGTAGGTTGGTGGAGGAGCTTCCTCGTTAGTTTGTGCATAAGTGTTTGAAGGTGGTGCAGAAGGGTAATTTAAATGAATGTTTGGATTGTATGCGGGCGGTGCTTCGTCTAGAGTAAAAAGTAGGATTAATAAATTTCAAGATTTTGAATAACATACTACAACAGAATGACTTTAATGTTAGCCACTGCAGAAAGCAAATAAAAATAGACAAATATTATTGAAGCACGACGTACCCATTAGCTCAGCATTTGGTAGATGTCCATTAGTTTGATTTTCATGGGAAAGTGAATTTCTACTCATTGCGTTAGGACTAGCTTCAGGTCCATTCAAAGGTCTTCTTGCTTCATTGTCATCATCAATATTTTCTTCAGGGTTGCCAGTCTGCCTTAATCGTTTGACACAGAGCCGATGACACAGACAACCCGAGACGCATATTACAGAAATGAGTATAGCAACGATAACAACTGGAGATGAGATGTAATCAAATGTATCTGTATCGTCCTCTAAATCATCGTATGGAATCCAATATTCTGGGGTAGCAGTGGTTGTAGTAGTTGAGTGCTTAGGCACGACTAAAATTAATAATCAACGTCAAATGTAACCTAATCTGATATTCAGATGGTGAATTCTTTGAGTGGAAAAGCCAGAAAATAAGTTTTTTTATTTTATTTTATGGGTCTCCGTTGTTGACTGTCTATATGCCATCTAAGAGTTAACAGAGACTATCATTCTTTAATCGAACGTGTTTCTATCTAAATAGACGATGGAAATGACCACCTGAAGAATTTATGTGGGGATCGCACCGATTTTTTTCCACGGTAGACTGTTTTCATTTGCTAACGATTAAGAAGTGATTTTCTAACTAAATAGTGTTAAAAAAGCTAGTGGAAACTGAAACAAAAACATTCTTAAATTTTAGTATGAAATATCATTTATTGCATGAAAAATTCACGGCATTTTAATTTCGCGATTTTCCAAAACTCGACTGCACAAAACCAGGAAATTTACACACCATGAAATTTTCATAAATAAAGTAGAGGCTAATCTCGTAAATTATTTTGAATCACTAAATCACTAATTATAAAAAACTAAGGTGTTGGAGAACACAGCTATTATTTTTTTTATGTAATAGTTTACCTCGGTCCCCATAAGCCATGTAACCAACAAGAAAACCTCTGTTCTTCTTTGAATTCAAGTTGTAATTTGAAAATGCTGTAAAAGATAGCTTGAAGTTGGAATTTGTGTAAAACTTTTTAGCCGACTTTGTGTTTTCATAAAGCTGCTGTGATCTCTGTGCCTGGTGATCTTTATCTAAACAAAAAGTAAAATAATTCTCATAGGGGAGCTAAGTTAAAAAATTAGGTATGAAATGTATTGCAAATTGTTAAAGGCCCCTCTAAATATTTCTTCAAGCTTCCCAACAGGCACGAAACGTTGTTTCTAGAACTTTATTTGGACGTTGGAACAATGTTGGGTTGTCTTCCGTATCGAGCTTTTCCGTATCATAAGTTTGGTATGATGCATACGAATATTCAAAGACATAAGAATAGGAAAAATTATATTTAAAGGTCTGAACTTTATAGCCCCCCGTGTCTGCTTACAAAATATTTGACACATTTGAGAGAACCACGAATTACAACTTCATCAAAATATAAATATATAGACTCACCGTAGTAATTTAAAGTTAAAACATCATTTGAAGAATTATAATATCTCCTACCATCCACAGCTATATCTAAATCCATAATAACAATAAACAAATTTTCGCGCTCGGCAGCCACATGCCATTTGCATGTTTCGGTCCGATACATTCCAACATGACTCCTGTATGGGCTTGGCCAGTAAGAAGTTGATAAAACACCGCTTGATGAAATGAGTTCTTGAGTCGGAGTAGGACTTTTATGAAAACAACAAAAAATTAAATCAATGGTTAAAATAAACCCGTTTTCCCAAGTGGGGAGGGGAGTTTCGATTTCAAAACAACGGCAGGTGCGGCCAAAATTGTGACATCGAATAAGTCAGTGAAAGAACAAAAGTTAGGAAAATTATAGGTACCAAATTACAGACTATTCTTTTAAGGAAGTAAAAAGTTCATTTTCCTCAAATGTTCTACCATTAGCGTGTATCTTTTTTCTCTGTGAATCTTTAATTAAGCTATTACATTTATGAATAAAAAAAATAAAAACGGGTTCTTTTAAAAAAATCCTTATTAGTTTAGTGTAAATATTTTTATACATATCTTGAAAGTGGTCTTATACCGAAATATATTGCTTTCATGTTTTAAATTATTTTTCACTTAGTGTAAATACTTTCAAGCAAATGAAAGGAGGAAGTTAAATTTTTACCATGTAGAGCCTTTTGAGTTTCAGCAGCAGTAAAGACAAATACATACCATTCACTGATTAAAGTACCAAGAGCTGTTTCTTCATAATAAGCTATGAATTTATTACTGAATTGATCACGATCGAATTGAGAGGAGAGTCTATAAACAATCTCAAAACATCCATCGTGAGAATAAATTGGAAATGGTTTTTCAGCATTCAATGAACAAAATTTTGCAACCTCCTTTTTGGCAAGTCCACAACTAAAAGAGAAAAATTCACTGAATCGTAACTTGGATTATTAAAATAAAACATTTGGAAGGAAACCTAAATTAATATTACCTACATGTAGAGAAGAAATTTTCTCCAGAATAAATTTTCCCAGAATTAGGTTTTGCGATTCCGAGTTCCAAAATGGAAGTTTTGTGAAATTAAATTTTTTGATTCGTGGGATAGAAGATTCATGGGCTAATCTTGTCAAAAAAGATATATTTTAATTTAATGTTTTTAAATTCATTAAAGTTTCTTGGGGTCTCCTCAAAGTTTCTTCCCTAAACTTAGGGCTTAAACCATTTGATTCAAAACAGTCTTAAAAACACAAGAAACACTTTTATTTTTGCAAATTATATAAACCTTTATGCCTCTCTGTGTTTTTAGAAATAAAGTCCTGTGTTTTTAAGACTCAAATGGTTTAGGCCTTAGGTAAAATAAGAATAATGCAAAAAACAATTGTTAACAATTTGGGAAATAATATTGGGTGTTTTCATAAAATAAAGAATCAAGTTTGAAGTAAAGTTTAGGAGAAAAGTAGGAAAGCTATGAATGTAAACTTTCCATTAGATTTTAAAACAACGGTATGTGCCATTACTCTGCTGGGGGGTTGTTGATTTGGGTCGTAAATGTTGTGCTGGGAGTTTGAAATTTTTGAATTTCAGATGGGGGATAAAAGTTATTATGCGGGCTTATTTGTTTAGGTGGGATTTGCAGTCTTTCACACATTTTCTATTGATTCATCCAGTATTTTCAAAAAAGTTTCTGGTTTTATTGACATGTTTCAAAATTACTAAGTTATGAGTTGGGTCCCTCTAATAAACTACTGTTTTAAGGTGGGACCTTATCTCAGATATTTCGGGTGGGGGGGCATTCAAAAAGTACGTTCGTTGTCGAGAGGGGGGAAGGGGTCAGCAAAAAAGCGAAAGAAAACGAACGGGGGAGGCCAAGTCGGTCAGTGTACGTTTGCTTTCCAGAAGAGTGACTCAAGGGTGACTTTTCGTTAAAATGGTTACGAAAATATCCTTTTCTGGCGTTACTGGTCATACTTTTCTTTTGAATTGAAAAGTGATTTTTTTTTAATCTAGCCGAAAGTAATTGTTACACCCAAACAATCATAATTGTTATAAATGTCGAGCTATTATTTAATGATTAAAGAGCAACCGTTTGAAAGTGTGATAATAATTGTAAAAAAAGGCCCCCCCCCTCTCAATTTGAGAAAATAAACGAACGTACAAAGGGGGGGGGGTACTTGAAAACAAACGCTGACAAACAAGGCGGGAGGGGGTCTGAAAATAGGTCAAATCGGACGAACGTACTTTTTGAATGCACCCTGGGGGAATTGGATTGTGCTGGGACTGAAAATTGCAGGTGGTACCTGGAACCCCCTTGCACCTTATGGTGCATTACCCCCCCCCCTGGGGTTTTCATGTAACGATCAATTGTTCCAGAAACATATTTACTCAATAAATAATTCTCCCAATTAAAACTTTTTCACAGACCTCCAAGATTAAAGTTGAGCTTAAATATTAGGGTTTTTGTTTACTTCATAGAAGCCAAAGTTTGTTTTTAGCCGTTTTAAAAAAACTTTGAATTTCAATAGAAATAGGTTTTGTAGAAAGAATGCCATCTAATACGAGACCCTTGGGCTCAGGCCATGTCCGGGCTTCAAAATAAAACTCTGCAAAGTGCCCGGACATTAAGTGCGGGCCAGTAGTCCAAATAAGATAGCAAGTTCAAGTTCCAGAATAAGTCGGAATATATTTTCTAATAAATTTGTTGCACAGTAGAGAGTAAAATACAGACCATGAATTTCTGACATTGTTTGATATTTGTTATGTTTTTTAATTATCAGTGGTTTAAAAGAATCTCAAATAATAAATTCAAGTTACAAATTGAATGAATTTTAAAAGAATATTTTATTTCAAACAGGTATAAATGGTAAAACAATTAGTCTTTAAATTACACGTCGACTGGGATTTTTGTTCCCCCAAAGCTGGGCCCGAGCGTGGCCCGAGATGCGCGGGCCTGCGCGGGCCATGATCAGGCCCTTTCCAATTTTTAATTCATCGATAGGCCCGGAAATGTCCAGGCCATGCCTAGGGTCGTCATCTAATCAGGACTGAAATTATGGATGTGAGGTTTTAAAACTGTTTTTACTGTAGCGAAGCAAAAAAAATGTAGCGTCGCAGGAAAAAAAGAATTTAAAGCTGTAAGTTGGAATTGTAATTTAAATTTTAGGACTTTTTAGGATTTTAGGACAGCTTGCAGAGCCCTGTAAATGCATATAGTGTAGAACAAAATTGAAAATAGCAGAAAAAATGTTACCCTGTATACACCATAACAAAATTGTGGTAACATCCGGGCATGTATGATCTTATATCAAATGATTTCCATGTCAAAACAAAACTATTAGTAGGATCAGTCTTTTTAGCATTTATCTTGTACACACAGTCTAAACGGTCTATATTAGGTTTTGTTGACGTAGTTATTGGTCCAACATAACCATATGAATGAATGAACTCACGATCGTCGTCACACATTAAATATCCATAAACAACCATATGTATAATTACATTGTACTGCAATAAAATTTCAAAAACAATCATCTACGGCAATTGTTATTTAACCCTAAAAATAAGAGAAAGATTGATTGATTTTACTGAAAAGGTTACAGCTGAATTAAGGTTAGGAGTTAAGTGTGTTGATTCCAGTATAGCAAAGAAAAGAAGGTGATGGTCATTTTGAAAAGTCTATATTATGCTTAAACCTGCTATGCACAAACCCACAAGCCGATGATGAGCCTCCCAAGAGGGATTTTAAGTTAAAGTTCAGCAAGCTTAAGATGATCTCCCCCGGATCACCCCGGAATCCCCAAACTCCCAGTTTTCCGGGGTTTCCGGGGGTGAAGGTAGGTTAGATTTGTCGCCTCCGGAACACCCCAGAAATTTCCGGGGGGATTCCGGTCGTCCAGATACATAATATATAGTGTTCTATTTAAAAAGTTCAAACATAAACAAACCTTGCATATATACGATCCAAGTTGATCAACAAAACCAACATAAAAGCCTGAGAAAATATGTCATACTTCCATTGTCCTAATACAGTATATAATAAGGACATTCAGGACCATTCAGGTCCTAAATTATATAAGTCAGCTATATCCTGATCAGGTTATTTGTTCCAGACTGACAATTGACAATTTCAAAAATAAGTAACAGTTAAAAAAGCTGTAAAACCTCATGTTGGTATTATTCCGTAAAAATATCAAATCATCAGCAGTAAAACCCAAAATCACATGTTCACAATAAAAGGCTCATTCACGTATCAAGAAAAATAGCGCCAAAATCGACTGATCAATAAAAATACTTTGTCAAATCACTGATTGGCATTTATTAAGAGACTTACCTGATAAACAATTTGAAAGATCATATATCATAAACACCACTCAAACCACCAAATTTCATATGGACTTGAGTTGCTTCAACAACCAACCAAAAATAAAAATATATTTTCGCCTTGATTCCTGAAAAAAACAAAAACAATAAAAAACTCAGATCCGCCCCACACTCTGGTCACCTCGCCGTGGCGTATATGGATATGGCGTATGGGGCGCCAAAAGGCTTTTTAATACTAACTTTTTTTTATAATACTAACTTTTTTTTTATAATACTAACTTTTTTTTTTAATACTAACTTTTTTTATAGTACCAACTTTTTTTTATAGTACCAACTTTTTTATAATACCAACTTATATTTTAAAATACCAACTTCATGTCTTGCTTACTTCAATTTCTTTTTTGTTCATTTAAATGGGGCTTAATATCCACAGTTCGAGTTCTCACGTTCTCACATGTGGACCGACCTTGACTTGGGGGTTTCAATTTTTAAATGTTTTCAAAAGTTTTAAATTCAATGCTTCAAGGCTACACAACAACACTTGCCTCGTTTTGATACGATTATCAAGGTGATTATCAGAGACAGCAAATGTATTAGGTTAGAGGATGACAAGCAGAGCCTACCAATCAACGCGAATCTATGAAAGCTGCCTGTGACATACAGAAGAAGCAGAAGAAGAAAGAGAAAAAGGAAGAAAAGCTACTTTCAAATTATCTTCTCTCCCAGTACTTTACAGTAGTTTCAGAAGGGAATAACTAACAAATGAATATTGAATATAGACCGAGATAGCATAGACCATTTATAACGCATAAATAGACCGCAAATGTCTATTAAATGAAACGATTACATCAGCTTAAATATTTCAGAAGATTACATCATCATCGTTATAATATTATCCAAGATCATCGTCATCAGTCATCATCAGGATATGTGAATTATAAAAAATGTGATGTATAATTAATACCCGGGGGCACTCAAAGTAAGTGACCTACCGGACGTGCGGCGCTTTTAAGGGTAGGTTTTTCGAGGTTCTGACAAAGCCTAGGTACGTCCAGGTGCCACTGTAAGGGCAGGAAATGAAAGAAAATTTTCAAGAGCAGCCGCTGGTCGACTTTTCTCAAATGTCTGTTTTTCCAGGAGGGGAAATTTTAGGAGAAAATCCAGGAACATTTTGCTTAGCAAGATCAGACAAGAAAATCTAGGAGGAAGTAAATTTTATCCCAAACACAGGCACCAATTACAGCAAAATATATGTTATCCAGGAGCGTTTGGGAATAAAACACATCAAATTTTCCAGGAGACTCTGTTGTGTTAAGAAAATCCATACCAGGAGCAATCATGAAAAGGGACACATATAATTTTCCAGGAAGAACATTATTTTACAGAAAAAAAAGCAGAAGAAAATACTTTTTCCCAGGAGCAACTTGTATACCATACCTTATCGGTATATCGACTTCGTCGGGAAAAGTGACGAAATTTTTGCCTAGTGACGAATATTTTTCCCCGACGAAAATTTTCCCCGACGAAAATTTTCCCCGACGAATAATTTTGCCCGACGAAAAACCCTATTTTGAAATTAAACCCGAAAATTTTTCCCGACGAAGTTTTCCCCGATAAGGTAACACATATCTTTTTCCAGGAGTGCAAATTGCTGCGTCGAACAGATATTTTTTTCCAGGAGCCAATTTTCCACATAGAACAGATGTATTTTTCCAGGAGCTGAATTTTGAAAATCTTTGCTTAAACTGTAACAGGCTGTAAGGGTCTGTAAGGGTCCGATTTTGAAACCTGGATTTAACAAATTTGTTAGAATCTCGAAAAAATAGAATCCTCTTTATTCAAGGAGTTGAAATCTAATCAACTTCAATATCCTCATGAGTGCATGTCTGAGTAATTACATGGTAATTGCTTTTCCCCAAAGCAACCAAGCAGTAATTGTCTATCAAGGAATAAATATACAATGGAATGGTATGAGTTGAGTCTCCGTGTGTAGTTTTTCTTACCACCATGGTTAGAGATTGTGATTTCCGACAGTACCTTTTTATTTTATGTTGAAACACCTTCAGCTTGACCTTTGATTCTGGTGAGACAAATTTATACTTACAAACATTCTTTTCGTATCAAACTAAATTTTGTGTAAAATAAAAATTAGGGATGTCAACAATGCGGGGCGCGTTTAGGGACCCTCTTGTGGTTTAAAGAAGACGATTCCTTGAAACACTTCGTCAAAATTATAGATAAACTATTAAACTATTTAACTATCAACATTCGGATTCAAAAGTATATTCCCTTGTGAGTAATTGCCAAACGCTAAATGCCTGTAAACGCGGCCAATTTTTTTTATGATAATTAAATATTGCAGAAAAACATGTTAAATTCATTCACAAACCATAACGCAAAAAAAGCACAACAGAGAAAAACTGTCCGTTGAAATTAAGTTGGAATTAAGAAACCAACCAAAAAGTAAACCAGAGACATACCATTTCTTCATCCAAACGAAAAGATTTGTTTGACATTTGAATGATATTACATGGTAAATATACAACGTTTGATACACATTTTAGAGTGTGTAATTTTAAAGGATGATGCCATTGAAAATTTGAGTTGTTATTACCTAACTACATAAGGCATTTTTGTGGTACAATATTGTGTAAGCTAACGGGGAAAACTTGATATGCACTCGCAATTGGTGTAGACGGTTATAAATTTTGAGGATGTACAAGGTTGTAAAACTCTTTGTTAACCGAGGGAAATAGCTAAAGATCCACTGCAAGGGTCGTTTGAGATGGGAGCCCGTCTACTTTAAATCTTAACTCGATTCGGAAGTAAACGGGTCTCATTACTTGATTTTTCTTCAAGATCTTGAAAAAATGCTTAAATTATTTCCGATTTCGAGCGTTTTGACTGGTTCAATTTTGTAATTGTCATTGTTCGTAAATTTAAATTTCTTAAAGTTACCATACTATTTTTTTCTCATGTGAGCTTTGTGAAATGAGTAAAAAGTAGTATGGGTCCAAGTATGGGTTGAAACCCATAGGGCTTTCCGATGGGACCAAAAGGACTTCCTGAATCTTATCACTGTGACCTTTGAATTTCAATTGAAAAAATGAGAATTAAAAAAAATACACCGGTGGCTAAAGATTAAGAACATTTGGAGGCTTTGGAGACTCAATAGTATAGAAATAAGAATAATATTTCCATCTTTGATTATGTACATATGAATTAAAAGACTTAACTAAGAACATTTTAAGAAGATTTCAAGGCTTGAAACCAAAAAAGGCAAGAACATTAGAACATTAGAAGCTTGTAAAAAACGTGTAAACTAATAAAAAATAACAAAATTTGCATTAATATTCCAACCTTCTTTTCACTACATAGAAATAACAATAATGAATTATAACATAGAGTTGGAGGAAGTAGAATTCCCAACAGCTGATGTTTTAGGAGACATTCTACCACGAATTGATGAGTGGGACAGTTTAGAGTTAATTCCTGGTGAAAAAGTCAAATTTCCTAGGCTGAAACAACTAGAGGGTGTGGAAATTGTCAGAATTACAGTTCTGGAGAAGATTGACGGAGAAACAGGTAAAGAAACAACGATATTTTTCCTACTTTTTAATAATGAGCCCATGCACCAATCAAGAACCCACCACCATATGGAAAAAATATCAAAATTCTAACACTGATTTAGTAGTTGAATCAAAATTCCAGAAAGTTTTATTATCCTTAGAAAAAAGTTTTTTTGTATTCTCGGTGGTTTAAAGTATGAAACAATAGAACCCCGGAAATAATTTTCCCCATATTACAGACCAGGTGGGACCCCTTAGCCCCTGGAACAGGTCTCGAAGTTGTCCCCGGTGGTACATTTGGCATAGAAATTCGTCCCCAGTGGAAAAAACCCATCCCCATTGAAAAACAGAAACTTTGATATCCTTCTAAATTTTGATCGACTGAATTGTGTCATTCCCATCTTTCTTTTGAACATGGTACATATAGTTTGAAAAAACAAGAATAGAACTTGGTATCTCCAGTGGAAAAAAATACGTTCTTGATGTCCCCATTGGATTTCATGTTTATTTATTTATCCCCACCGACAAAGAAATTTCCACCGAATCCCTGAAACAGTGGTGTTCTCCTGATAAATTTTGTACTTCTACAGACGATAGACAAGGAAGGGTATGTATTAGTTGTTCAACTTTTGACACTTGAAACGTCAAAAATGAGCAAAAGGAAATTTTCGTCGGCATTCCTGAAGATCCTGAAGAGTAATCTCCTATTTGGTTCTTAATATTGGGTCGAGAAAGTGAGTGTCTCTTATCATGACTCTTCGATATTAACTTAGATTCAGAACGAGAAAATGAAGAAGAAGAACTACCTTACGATGAAGAAAATATGTGCCGTGTTAATATGAAGCTTGAAGTTGATGTTAATGTCACTGAAAGTAAGGTAAAATGGTGATGACTATATGGAATATCTATGGAGGGGGCATGGTTGCTCAAAATCATATCCTCAACATGCAAATATCTGGGGGTGAAAAATGTCAATGCTAAAAATCCAGGGGAAATTTGGTATAAAATCCTAGTAATCCTAGATAGATCCTAGAAATTTGCTACAAAAATCTAAGAGGTGAAAATTATGAAAAAGTTACTTCCTCGACATGATTTACGGATCTTTTTAGGAATAACCCATTTGTATTTGATTTAGGGAAGGTTGTATAAAATTCAGCTAAAATTCGTGAATTGTCTCCACTTTACTATCCTAGATTATATAGATTTCAACTTCATTGTTGATATCACGATTTCTTTTTTTCAGGTCAAAGATTGGCTGAAGGAAGATGAATTATATCTCCGAAGTTACGAAGTTGCCAGCAAGTCGAATAGTACACATGGAAATAAAGATGTGGAAGCGATTGTCTTATTTGAAGCCTATGGTTCTGATGTGGAGGTTATAGAATCTCCATTTTATGAAGAATTCTGGGATATGAGAATGTGTGAAGTTATTACTGAAGGAGTTTGTTATTCCAAATCAAAAGTATCCGAGAAGTTACGTGATTCCTTGAGGAAAAATATTGATAAGCTTGCCAAAGAAACTGAAATTGACTACCATCCAAATTCAAATGATGTTGTTCGAGATTTGGTGCATCCAGCCTTATATTCTTATATTGAAGGAGTGTCGGAGTCGAAAAAAGCTGTTATTGATACAAGTAAACTAAAGGATTATGATTTTTGGGGACGACGTTACGAAGATTCTAAATTTCAATGGCTACCATCTCCATTTTACATTTCTCAAGATGGTAAATGTACAATCAGAGAATATATCAACAATCTTGACAAAGATGAGTTTCCAGAGATGTATGGTCAGCTAGAGAAATTGTTTGAAGTGTTTTTGCCTTATTTTGAAGAAGTTTGGGCATATTCAAAGACCATGGAATTCTGGAAGGGAGTTGATTATACAGATAAAAGATCCACAAAATTTATTTTTGAAAAACCTGCAATATCTTTCAAAGATGAAGAATTGCAAGTCATCTCAAAGATTGTTGATTACACTCTACAACCCGGTGAAAGTTATGAAGGAGTTTGGCACGCTGAAGGAATGTCACATGAAAATATTGTCATGACAGGTATATCAAAACTCTATTTGTATGTATAACCTAACCCATTCGACCCTATTATGTGACCTTATAAGTGAATCTGTCGATTTAATCAATCAAAATATTGTTTCTTTCTTTATAATCGCACCACCACACACCACAAAACAGAGAGACCTTTTCTTTCATCTTTCGAATGTTTTATGAAATTGACAAACATTGATTGGTTGAGTTAACAATAGACTCTGAGAAAAGAGAAAGCGATTGGATAAAAAAAACTAAATCAATAATTGTACAATGCTCAATAAAAATACCGAAATCCGAACGTTTGATTTTTTTCAAATCCGAGAGACGACGAAAGCCCACTTTCGCTGTAGAAGATAAAACATAAACATTACATATAGGTACAATGAGTTTGGAAAATCTTTTTTTTCATTCTTTTTGCCGCTTTATCTTTAAAGGGGCTTACAGAAACCCAATCCTACTAATATATCCGACATTGGCACTTAATGGGTGATGAAACTAGAATTGTATGTTTTTGTGTTTATTCAATCAGGTATCTACTTTGTTGATCGAGACATGGATTTAGCTGGCGGTGACATTCGTTTTAAACGCGCTTTCCATGTTGATGAGCGAGCTCAGGTCTTTTGGCAAATTGTACAATGTAGGCCTTACGTTGTTGAACAGTTTGCCTGGGAAGGTTACATGCCTCTTGGTCACTTTCCAACAGAGGAAGGTTATATTCTTGTTTTCCCAAATTGTCATATTCACAAGATTGCTAAATTTATCAATGAATCAACAACAAAAGCTGCTTCACGTCGTATCGTAGTTTTCTTTGTTGTCAATCCAGAGAAGAAGATCATTTCAACGAGGGAAGTTGCACCACAACAAGGAAAAATTTGTTTGAATGATGCTAAAGAATATCGTTTAGAGTTGATGGCTGAGCGGAAATATGACAAAGAAAAATTGAATGTCCGTGATCTTGAGCTATGCGAACATTAGAAATTAATTCTTGTTAATGTAAATTTTTTTGTTTTTGTAAAACTTGAATCTAATTTATTTTCTACATTATCTGAGCATTGAAAATTAAAAAGTATATGGAATTCTTCTTTTTCTTCTCTCTCCTACCTTCTTAGTATTTCTAAATAGAGATGGCTCTAACAGATTTGCCGAAACTGTCTTAGTGTCACATAAGAATTCTTTACTTAACAATATGGCTGATGTTTGATTGTTCGGGACACTGAGTTTGATTTATTAAAAGTTTAAAAAATATCAAAAGGTTCAGAAAAAGGGAGTTCTAGAATAGTCTAGCATCTAGACGAATGGACTATCTAGACGATTTTTTTCGCTTCGCGAAAGTTTCTTCCTTCAAAGTATTACACAAAATTTATGGACGTTATTTATGGAAAGTTTTTGGAACTTCCTCGATACTTTTATTGAAATGGCTTATAAATTTAAATATCGGGTGTGGTAAAACTGTTAAACATTGATACATATATTCCTGAGAAAACGAACTTTTTCATCTAAGTGTGTTAAGAAGATGAAACTGGAACTCTTTAGAAATGTGGTAATGAAAGTTTAAGATTTAAATTTTAAAGTAATTTAGTGTCTAAGGATGCCGTTATTGGAGACCATAGTTGTTAGGGGTCGACGGGGGAAAAATGGACTCTAATTAAAAGAAAAAGCAGCTACTCCAGTAGCTAAGACCTGTTTAAAAACCTATCATCTAATAAATGACTGTCGTTTGGTAGGAGAAGATTTAAATTCAAGTTGGTGAAAAATAAGCACAAAGCTGGATCAGCAAAGTTTAAAGGATCGTAGTTGGAGTGTTTTTAAGCCTCGAGTGCCCTTAACAAAACGATAGCGACCCAACAATAACGTAAAAATATATAAAAGGCTGAGCACTATAGTATCTAAAAAGGTCCTGCCATGGTTTGGACCGATGGGCCGGGTAATTTAAGGCCTCTAGATTGGCTAAAATGGCCTTGAATTAAAGGGGGAGGTGCACCTAGGAAACATTGGGTACGGAGACGTACGGCCTGTCAGGGTACCTTTTTTGAAGGTCTGAAGTGTCTGACAGGTAATCGTCAAAAATCGTCATCACACCTAGATTTGCTTAATTTCACGAACACGTCAGAACTCGATTTCGTCACGCAAATCGCTGGGTGTCGTGTATTTCTTATATTTAGTTTCATGGCCAACTCGGTCTTTTGTATTTATACATACACTCTTTATTGTTTAACAGAACCGTTTTCATTCGTAACATAACTTCATTGTGTACGGTCATATACCACACTGGGGAAGGCTGATTTATCTTTAGCTGATGGTAGGTTGTGAGATACTGGCTAAGGAAGAATTATTGGAGATAATAGTTTCAAAGCCAATCATTTTATTATTGAAAGTATTGGACACAGTACTGTAATACACCTTTTCCGTAATTCCGGTTTTCCGGATTTTTTCCGCAGTCTTTGCACTCCATCGTTTTTTGCAGTACCCGTTTTTTGAAAGGGAGATAAACACTTCCATCGCAATTTTTGCAAACTTCAGTATGTGTTTACAATTTATGATACTATAATAGCCTCAAAATTTCTTTCCAAACAAACGGGGTCATCAAAAGATATAAGACAAAATATCACCTTTCCTAAGCAAACTCAGGCAACAAACATTGTGCCATAGCAACTTGGACATAGTTGTGCAAAAAACTTTAATGAAAAGGGAAACCCCTATGAAAAATCTCTCTTTTATGAATTAAGAAAGTTGTTATTACAGGGAAAAATCCTAAAACAAAAATATCGTCTTTTTAGTTAACTCCGCGCTCGGGAAACCCCGAGAAAAGTAAAAAGAAATCAAACTTAAAGAATGCCCGTTGTATAGTTACCATATCTTCAATACTGTAAGCAATTGAATGAAAATACCAAAAGGTTTTATTCCCATTGAGAAACAAGGTTAAATTTTTGCGTTAAAACCAACTGGAAAAACGTCCAAAACCGGAAGTGAAGTAGAAATTTGTCCCCACTGGATTAAAACAGGCCCATCCTCATTAAAAATTTGGATACCCTCACTAAATTTTGATCGACTGAATTGTGCGTCATTCCCATTAGTTTTTTGAACAAAGAACAATAGAGGAAAAATTCTGAATTTGGTATCCCCATTGGATGTCTATTTATTTATCACAACTGACAAGGAGATTTTCACTGGGTCACTAAGACAAAGGTGTTCCACAGACAAGAGACAAGAACTTTATTGCCACCGCAGGGAGCAAGCGACCGAGGATGGCATTCATAGCTTCACGCATAAGGAAGTTGGAAAAAGTATCTCTCTATTGAAGTAGTACTTTTCATGAAGTTATAGCTTGAAACGATAGATATCTGGATTTGTTTTTTTTGTGCTATGAACGGTCGTCCAAAGGTCATGCCTTTAATGTTACAACAAACATGAACATTGATTTATTTGGAGGAAACTACTACTGGTAGTTGATAGTAGAACATATCAAAGTGCACTTCATGCAGAAGTTTGTAAAAAATTGAAGTACTTTTCATTAAAATATAGCTTGAAACGATAAATATCATTTTGTGATTTGTCCCAGCCGGCACACAACGTTTTTGAATCGTTTTTATCAGGTTTAGATTGCGTTGTGAAAAACGCGTTCGAAAAATGCGTTTTTTAAACGTTGTTTAGACGATTTTCAGAAAACGTTTTTAAATACAACGTTTATACAAAATTTTAAGAGTCTTTAAGAGGTTTAGTCAACAACGTTTGTAAAACGTCTTTTTTAAACCGCTAACATGCACCCAGACGGCAGTGCACCTACCCCACCCATGGGTGTGGTCTACTCGGGTAAGTTATGGCACGTCCAAAAAACTGATAAAAATACCATAACTTTTGCTCACCACTAACCGGTGGAATATGCAAAAAAGGATAACTGTTTAAGAAGGCCAATATATTGAAGTTTTTGCCACGGGGTGTTACCTAATTGTTATTAAAAATCTGCTGACGACAGCAAAACTTTAAACTTGAATATCTTTTGATTACTTTGTTCAATTCACTTAAAATTTTAATCAAAGATTCGTTTTGGCAATTCTTTAAATGATCCAAACATTGTAAGTAAGTAAGTAAGTCTACCCTTAAGCAGTTCCTGAGCGTACCTGAACAATTTCTCACTGACTTTAGACTAAATAATCTTGAATTTGACGAAGAAAAAATCGAGCTTATTATTAATTCTTTGAATGTAAACAAGGCCCATGGGTGGGATGACATATCTACTCGTATGGTTGGGATCTGTGGTAATTCTTTAGTTAGACCTTTGCTTAGAATATTCAATCTTTCTATCAGCTCTGGCATCTTCCCATCACAGTGGAAGAAAGGCAATGTGGTTCCTGTCTATAAAAAGGGAGACAGGAGCATAGCTAAAAATTACAGACCAATTTCTCTTCTCCCGGTGTTTGGAAAAATATTTGAAAAGTGTATTTATGATGCACTTTACAGATATTTTGAAACTAACAATTTATTTTCTCCGTGTCAGTCTGGTTTTCGGGAGGGTGATTCCTGCATTTCTCAGTTGTTGTCCATAACGCATGACATTTTTACAGGGTTTGACGCGACCCCTTCTTTAGATACCAGGGGTGTG
>JAUJPO010070234.1:0-11857 GCA_032270745.1 Tiaropsis multicirrata
GTTGTTTGCTCAATTTGGTAAAAAATTGTTCAATTTGAATTCATCTATTTAGTCGGGTTCATTGTATTTATGATATAATTTAGGCCGAGATCACAAATAACTTGTGTTCGCGTCGTTCAACCGACTCACTTTTTATCTGAAAAATCCGATTGTTTTTAGTCAGAAATTCGGGAAATCTGTTGGATTTTTTAGGTAATATTTTTAAAAGATCATTTTGCAGATTTATCGAGCGTTTAAAACAATTCCTACTCGCAACTTTGCGTTTAACTTTAAGAGCGCTGCATAACTGATTTTGCCGCTTTGGATGTAACAACAAACATACTGCAGACCACGCGCTAGATGATTCTTGCCGCCTGAACAAGCCTATGTCCGGAGTGTATTTTTCCGACCGACCGACCGACCGACCGACTGACCGACCGACCGACTGACCCATATTTTAGAGCCAAAAATGAGGCGAACACAAGTTATTTGTGATCTCGGCCTAAGAAGACACATTAATGTCCCAGAAAGAAAAAGACCAACCTATGTCGTAGGTAGTCAGAAAGTCTGCTGTATACTATCTTTGCTTTTTGATTTGATTGATGGCGCTGCGATAGGACTCTACTTTTTCCACCATCAGATTATCACAGGCAAAAAGTAGTTGAGCTCCAGCTCCTGGACTATGTCGTAGGGAGCTGGGATTGTAGGAAAGATTTTAGTTCGAAGAAATGGATCGTCTGCAAAGACTTAAATACCTTACCTCTTCCAACAGATACTAGACACGTCGGCAATAAAAGTACTGCCAGCAGTAATGGTAATGTAAGATACTTAAACATTTTCACTAACTATAAATCTTCTCCAGATTTCCAGGATATCAGCGGATTACTTCCACGTAATGCAATCAAATTTCAAATAACAACATCAACTCGTAAAGTTCTTTCGATTTGTACACGGGGATCTGGAAATCTTTCGTGGCCAAAACAAACCACCAAAGTAGATATTTTGTGGCCAAAGTAGATATTACGTGTTTCTACTAACTGTTAGCCTTTATGCAAAAGAGCGATTTTATTAAGGCGTTGTGGCTGCCAACTTGGTGTTTTGCTTTCGCTTTCGTTTATTGTCGGTCCCGGCAGAAAAGTAGAAGTGGTAGAAAACAAAATGGTACTTATAACAGTGGCTGTAACGAAAAAATAGTTTTTTAAAGATTTTTCAAGAAATCCAGAAATCTGCATATTATCATACTGTCATACTACCGTATGACATATCGACGTGGTTCTTCCACGAGAGGGTGTTTGAAATTACTACACCAAGATATTTTGCTTTCTTTACGTTTTTCAATTGTTCACCATGGATTTTGTAGGTTGCATCGATGATCTATCTTCCTTTTGTTTGCTACTCTGAGGGAAAAGCATTTTTCAGGATGGAATTGCATGGACCATTGGTTTTCCCAGGTTACAAGATTGTTAAGATCATTTTGGAGCTGCTCAGTGTCTTCCTTTGAGTGGATAGAACGATATAAGTAAGCATCATCTGCAAAAAGGGCTATGCTAGATTTCACTTTGAGCGGCATGTTATTAATATAGACTAAGAAGAGCAGTGGCCCAAGTACTGTACCTTGAGGGACACCTGAAGTTACAGTTGACCGTTTGGATGATTTTCCACGAACTACGACGCATTGGAAACGATTGGTCAAGAAATCAGTAATCCAAGGGAGAATGTTACCACCTATCCCATAATGCTTCAGCTTGATTAGTAGCTTACGATGGCAAACTTTATCAAAGGCTTTGCTAAAATCTAAAAGAATGCTGTCAACTTGTTCCTTACTGTTAATGGCTTTGGCCAGTGTATCGATTGTTTGTAGAAGTTGTGTCTCGCATGATCTTTTCTTACGAAACCCATGTTGAGTGTTGGTAAGTGAGCTATTTTCCTCAAGATGGTTGATTATGTGGGTGTGAATAACGTGCTCCATAACTTTACAGGTAACTGATGTCAAGCTTATGGGGCGATAGTTTTCTGCCTTATAGATCTGTTTTTGTTTCCTCCTTTGAATAAAGGTGTAACCATGGCATGTTTCCACTCGATAGGTATTTTTTCTTGTTTCAACGATGCATTGAAGAGTAACACAAGACCGTCAGCAACTTGTTCTGCACATTCCTTAAGTACAGTTATATGACCGTCTGCGTTATCCTGTAAAAATATTCAATTAAAAAAAAAAAAAAAAAATTAAGTACTCTAAAAGTATAATGATAATTCCAACTTTCATTTTTATTCAATATGTACACTTACAGACTTAACACTCCTGGTATTGCTGCTCTATGGTCTCTATCTTGGACAAATTATAATTCATCACATCTTTTGTTTCTGATATTCAAAAAATAAAAACAAGCCTAGATGACTGAAGTATAGAAAAGACTTAATTTCAGATACATCTTTTATTTTTATGTTAGCCGAGGATAGTATAGGGTCTATCGCGTTGTGAAGGACCTGTACGGATATGTACGTCTTTTCAATAAATAATTTCCACGTTGGGTGCAACATTTTTGTATCGTTTAGTTGTCATTGCTAAATTTTGTAAGGCCTCTATAATTTTTTGTTGTTTTTTCATATCATTGAGCACAGAGGTGGATATAAAAAGTACTCAAAATTTTTGAGGGAGGAGAGTGTTGATTTCCAAATAAGGAATATGAGCAAAAGTAACACTCTCCGTCAAAAGAAACTTATTCTGCATCTGCCACTGGAGGAGCAGCATGATACTTGATCAAATTAACGGATTAGTATACCTGATAGATCTGAGAAAATCGTTTAATGTAAACATAACACCAGTTTTTGTAGACTATCAACAAAGCAAACAACACTGTTGAAACGGAATAATTTACTAACCATTAACGGTATCAGATATCAAATAAACTCCCACACATATCATATCAATCTCACTTGAAAGATTGACAAATATTTTACAGTGTTTTGTGTACTACTCGTCTAGTTGACGTACAAGAATTTGTCTTGTTTATAGTGAGTTAAATGGTTTCGAATTCTACGGCAAAGCCAGTGTTGTAAAATGTATCCACGGCTATCAATATCCTACTATTGTCTTATTTTTTGCTGGTTTTATTTTGCTCTCACTGTCATTCCTTTGAAAGCTGAAAAGAAACAAATCAAAGAATGTTGGTGTATTCCAACCGACTCTTGTTGGCCTTCAAAACAAGATTGGGATGCTTTGAATACAACGATAAATAGTCGCTTAAGATTACCAGTGTCTCCCTTTGCACCATGTTTGGATAAAGATAATCTAAAAGACGATCCAAAATCTTGTCAAGCAGCTGTAAAGAATTTCAAACAAGATCCCTTCTGGTTGCAAACATTTTCTGGTGCTACTCAATCGACAGGTACGAAACGACCTTCACTTTGTATCTAAACCTTTGGCTAACAGCTTTTTTACGGGCTGAAGTTTTAGCATTGAAAGTTCTTTTCTTTATTTCTGAATCAATTTAATTTCGAATCGCAACCCTAACTGAAATAAAACGTAAACATATATGAAGAGGTTATAAGATTAAGGCAACGATATGAACCTTCTTAATCTGTTTTTTTTGGCGTTAATTGTCAAAATGATGTAAAGGCCGTAATACAAAGTGGGCAGGTTTTCTTTTGAAAGCTCAACTTGATTTTAATCTGTTGTATGACCTTTTTACTTCATTTTTAAATAAACAGGACAAGCCGGTGCATGGACAGCAAGTCAAAGTGAATACGTTGTAGAAGCTGAGAATGAAAATGATATCTCGGCTGCCGTTAAATTTGCTGATAAACACCATCTCCGTTTGGTTGTCAAGGGTACAGGTACAAACTGTAATATTGAAAACACATATGATTATTTCAGGTTGGATGTACACCACTTAAGTCTTGTGTAAACTTTACCACTTTACACACTATTTATCTTGTCAATGGAACTGTTCATTAGATGACAACCTTATCCAACTCTAAACATTTGATATGGCTACATAAACTACAGTTTAAATCACGAGCTAAATTAATTAGCAGTTTATCCTTTTGATTTGTGAATAAATTGATTTGAGCTCAGCCGATAAAAGGGTGCAAATGTGATCAAATATTTTGTTTTTGAAAACCAACCACTCCCATCTCCCCGTTGGAAAAGCACAAAAGCACAGAAATTCTTCCCTATGGGAAAAAAGGTCCATTGAAAAACAAAGCAAGACATTTTTATATCTCCACTAAATGCGATCGATTCCACATAATTATTTTGAAAAAGAAAAATTAAATTTTGTATTCCCAAGTGGAAAGAAATTCGATATCTCCATGTCTCTTTATTTATCCCTACCCTATCACACTGAGACAGGGGTTTCATAGTGTTTAAATTTTTCTTTCGTATTCTCATTTGCTGTTCAGGGCACGATTATTACGGACGATCAAATGCTCCTCATTCCCTTCTCATCTGGACTTACAACATTAAAAAACTTGAATTTCATGATCACTTTAAACCTGAAGGCTGTGAAGGTTCAGAGGATTATGGCGCCGTAACGACTGGTGCAGGTTTAACCTGGATGGATGTATATGCAGAAGCCACTCCTAGAAATTTGGTAAGAATTGTCTTACCCAGCACAGGCACATAACGCTATTCCAACATTGTTTCAACGTCTAAATAACGTCCTGAAGTCAGAACAACGCTGTTTGTTTGGACATTCCTAGCCTGCGTGGTATAAAGTGTTTATTCTCCCTGTTTCATTAAAAATACTTGCTGGGAGAATGTTTAATATGTGTTGTAATTCAGGCTCTGGTCTGACGGCTTGCTCTTGATTCAACAGATTTTAGTTGTGATACTCTGTACCAGGTATTTTGACATTTAGTTCCATTAATTTTTATGTAATAGATTCATGATGAGATATTCTACGGGCTAGTCTAAACCTACAATCCGAAAAGACAGTATTTTAGTCTTTTTTGTAATCTGTCAAGAATTTAAGCAAAACAGACCGCCGCAGACGCGCTTAATGTCCCAAATAGCCCCTTGTGCAACCTCGCTATTATTAGTTGACGAAAACTTCTGCAAAAATATCTGTTCTATCTCTTCCATAGTACGTTCAAGGTGGTGGATGCACAAGTGTTGGTGTCGTTGGTTTCACTATTGGAGGTGGCTACGGAAGCTTCTCAAAGATGTATGGAATGGCTGCCTCTAACCTTCTTGAAGCAACAGTCATCACTGCTGATGGTAGTATAATGGTTGCATCCAAGTGTCAAAATGCAGATTTATTTTATGCGTTACGTGGTGGAGGTTATGGCTTCGGTGTTGTCTCCTCGTTGACCTTCCGTACTTTTCCTCTCCCAACTTCCTTCATCTCTACTGGTGAAAGTTACGTTTTTGCTAAAGACGAAGAGACATTAAAATCTGTTCTTAGCAACTTTCTGAATGTGTTTAAAAATCACTTAAGTGGTGCCCATTGGGGCGACCAGTTAAGAGTGCTTTCTACGCCGTCCGAAGAGTATTCTAATGGTTGGACGGTTCAGTTTAGAATGATGGCAACAAACCTTACACTAGACCAGGCTAATTCCCAATGGGAATTTCTGAAGCGAATTTTTATTTCTAGCCCGAAATCTTATCCTAAATGGAATATTACTCTTGAAGAGATTTCTGCCAAAGACTATTGGACGTTAGATAACCCAGCTGCAGCACGATCAATATATAATGGAAACGAACCAAACCGCACGTTTTACTGGGACGGAGATCACCGTGAAGTATCAGAGTATTGGCTGTTTGCTTTAAACAGTCGCTATCTGCTGCATGATCAGTTTGCTGAAGATGAAGATAAAGGTGCTGGACGCCTTGTTGCATTCCTAAAGGACTTACCAACGCTTCCAGATTCCATTCCAGTCGCAATTCATTTCAATAAGGCTCAGTATGGAGCCAGTCAACATGCTCTTGACGAGTTGAAGGATATGCCTTTTGCGTCGAACGTCAATCAATCTATCGGGTTGATTCTCGTCTCTTTTGGTGTTCAGTATTATAATCCAAACATCCCCAACAAGTTCCAGTACAACACATCTGATCTTAATTTGGTGAAAAAATTATGTGGTACTGAAGATCTTGAAAAATGTGACTCTAACAAAAGATTCAAAGATGCAATGAGTAATTTTCGAAATGCAACACCCGGTGCCGGTTCATATTTCAACCAAGCGGATTACTTTGAGCCTGATTTCCAAACCAATTTTTGGGGTAAGGAAGAGTATGCAAGGTTGTTGAAAATCAAAGAAAAGTGGGATCCCAAAGGGCTTTATTATTGTCATCATTGTGTTGGAAGTGAACCTTGGGACAAGGATGGCAAGTGTCGTCATAAGACCATTGAAAATAGTAGTGTGCTTAATAACCTTACTAATGTCCTCAAGCTAGTTGTGTTAGTGAACTGGATAGTTGCTTATATTATGACCTAAGTATTTAGGAAAGGATAAACTGTTTTTACATGCCCCAATTCGGTGTGGGTTAATCTTAACTGAGTATTATAATTCTAAAGTATTTTCAGTAGTATTATTTTTTTTTTTTTTATTTGTAACATGCTTTACATGCATATTCTTTGTTATTGAATAATTTCGTACATAAAAGAAGACAGCAAGGACATCTTTGTTTACATTTTCTATTCAATATTTCCCGTAACATTGAAAAAAAGAAAAATTCTAGAAATGAGAAACTGATTATTACGGTTCAATTAAATTACAATTTGTTGCCTGCAACAGAAATTATTTACATAAAATAGACCTAACCTACATATAAACTAAGATAATTTTCGATGAAATTCAGTTCTCCTTTAGTTCTTTGTCTTCATCTTCGTGTTATTGATTAGTGAGATGGTTCAGTGATGTATTTGCCTTCGAACAAGCAAGCGTTTTCTTTTTCGTTGAACATCAAGTTTCCTGGGCAAGCAATACATCCAACAGTGACTCCTTCCCAGCATGCAATGTATTGTCTTGCTTGATGTGAATCAACGATATTTCCAGTGAAATCTGGTCCACGTCCAGGGCATTTGTCTGGACAGTTGAAAGTGGTGGCTGGTTTCCATGGTTGTGTGGTGACGCATTCATCAGCAGATGAGTACAAACATTGGTTGCATCGTGGACTAAATTCCAAACTGAGTGGCCAGCAAGCTTGACAATAAGCATTTCCTCCAAGACATTGTAAAAAGTAGCTTTTGTTGACTTTGTAGGTTGTTGGGTCAGAATATGCAAAGTTTCCATCAGCTTTACCTTTGCACAAAGTATTTGGACATGGAGCAGCTGGTGGTGTTGGTCCAGTAACTGGAGGAGCTGTAAGAGCATTACATGCTACCAAAGTTGTTGCCAAGAGAATAAAAGTCTTCATTTTTTCGATGAATGTTGAGTCTTGTTGTTCTTTGTTGAAGAAGAGTGAGTTTTGTTGATCCTCAAGTGGTGATATTTGATGTTTTTTCATCAACCCTTGCATGGTTTTTATAGTGAGTAGCCGGAAAATCTAAAAATATATTTCCTCTTAAAATTACATAGGAAAATATTCGATACACTATCCATAACATAATTTCATCAGATTGATTAACGAACGACATGTTTCCAAGGAGAACCCGAATTGCTAATTAAGTATCACTCTTTAACAATTTGCTTAATCGTTATAATTAACCAATTAATAGTGTGAGTAATCTTCCATGCTTTCCGTTTGTAATTTGTACAAAAATTGAAAACTCGAAAAGTTATTTTGTTTTATGAAAGAATATTATTCTTCGTTTATGACAATTGAAACATAATTTAATAGAGCAGTTTCTTCTTCTTAATTTTTCGACTATTGGTATATTCAATCTAATCTGCCCAAGGTTATTGTCAATGCTCGGTTGTTATTGTTTTTACCCCGAAGGGAGCAGGTTACCCATTGGGAAATAGAAACCCATCCCCGGTACTTTTATGAAACACCCCTGTGTCTGTGACCCACTGAGATTTGCCCCACTGGTCACCTTCCAGTGGAAAAATGGTCACCCCCAGTAGAAAATCGTATATTCGCTCCCACGCTCCCACCCCAGTGGTAAAACAAAGAATTACAAAAAGCCACCTCACTGAAAATATGACATAATAGCAAAATATTTTTATGACCCCACTAGAAAAATATTACCATTTCACCCAACCCAATGGGTTTGAGAGGTTTGAATTTCACCCCATTGACCTTTTGGTACCCACTGGGAGCACAGTGACAGGGATGTGAGTATGAAATATATAATCCCCACTGGAAAGAGACTCACATCGACTACAACATGTCATCCCTGTCCTTTTCCAAAGAATTATATCGTCCAGTTGAAAAGATTCCGATTTCAATATCTCTACTTGTTCTACTGGATTTTACACCTAAATATTTCCCTTCCTAAAAAAAGGAAAACATTCATCGAAAAAATAAAGACTTTTATTCTCTTGGCAACTAACAATTTGGTAGGGCATGTAATGCTCTTACTAAGATAAGCTTCGATTTGGTCATTTTGCGTGATTCATGATTGAACCAGAAACTTTAGCATGATTGCGTGATTCAGGTTATCGTTTATGACAATTAACATGTAGATTTACACTCCCTAAATGATTTCGATGATTTTGGAGAAGATTGGATCATTCCCTTGGTTGATTTTGGTTACAAAAAAACACACAGGTTACATAGGTATCAACATACTCAAAAAACAACAAATTATGATTGAATTCCTTGTCCAAATCGAATGAACGTTTTTGAAATTTAAACTTTATAAAATTTCTTGCCGAAGTTGAACGAACTTCATTTTTCATCAACCTCGTCCCCAGGATATCCTCTGCGCTCTTCGACATTTTTGTATGGCGCGTCAAATAATATATCTAGAGCCGTATGAAAAATGTCACAAGGCGCGCGATGAGCCCTGGGAACGAGGTCTAAATTAAACGAGCATTGTCCACTTTGAATGAAGTTTGTTGAAATACTAAGGATTGTCAAAAACTCAATAAAGATTTATATATTTAATGGACTTGTGGAAGCCGTTTATCTTTTAAACCTACAACTCTGACCTTTGACTCCAAGGTTTTAAGAAAGAAAGAAAAAAGTTTATTTAAATTTAAGAATTAATATTATTGGCAAAATACGAATAGATTTACAATAAATAGATATACTATCAATGGAAGCCAAAGGAATATTGGATGAAAAATACAAAATATTAAAGATCATTTGAAAATTTCGACAAAGAAGAACAGGGGAAAGCAAAAATTGAATTTATTTTGCAAAGCAACATATATGTTAAGAGAGAGAGGAAAGAGAGAGAGAGCTAAGAATTTTGGTTTTTAAATTTCGAAAAAGTGTATAAAATAATTTTGTATATTCTAGTGCTTTGTTGGTTCAGTGATGTATTTGCCTTCGAACAAGCAAGCGTTTTCTTTTTCGTTAAATTCCAACTTTCCTGGACAAGCAACACATCCAACAGTGACTCCTTGCCAGCATGCGACGTATTGTCGGTTTTCTGCTGGATCAGCAATATTTCCACTGAATTCTGGTCCACGGTGGGGGCATTTGTCTGGGCAAGTGAAAGTGGTAGCTGGTTTGAATGGAAGAGTGGTGACACATTCATCAGTAGATGAGTACAAACATTGGTTGCATCGTGGACTGAATTCCAAACTTTGTGGCCAACAAGCTTGACAATATGCATTTCCTCCAAGGCATTGTAAAAAGTAGTTCTTCACGAGTTTGTAGTTGGTTGGGTTTACATATGCGAAGTTTCCATCAGCATATCCTTTGCACAAAGTATTTGGACATGGAACAGCTGGTGGTGTTGGTCCAGTGACGTCTGGAGCTGATAAAGCAGTGCACACTGAAAAATAAAAGTTTAAAAAATAGAAGGTTTTCAAAAGTTGACGGAGAGTTTTACATTTGCTCATATCCCTGATTTGAATGCCAACACTCTCCTTCGAATGTTTTGAGTATCTTCTGTTTCCACCACTGTTCTCGCCTAAGTTGAAGCCTAAGAAACTTAAATTTAAAAAATGGTATTTACTACATCAACCATTCCGCAGGATTCCGCAAACATGACTCTTTGAATTTGAAAATTGTTAATGCATACCTGCAACGATTCCGGTCAAGATGACAAAAGTCTTCATTTTTTGTTCTTCTCAGTTGTTTTCCTGTTGAATCATGTGTTGTTTGTTTCAAAGTGCTGAATGATTATTGTTGGCAAAACTTTTCTCTTTATATACAACAATGCTTCCTTGTTGTGTTGCAACAATTCAAATATATTGATAGCGGGCTTTCAGTTTAAGTGGGTATTTTTAATGTAATAAATACCCATCAATTTTTCAATCTTCTTTGTATCATTTCCTTTTTCGCGAAGATATTAAGTGAAGAATTTCTTTGAACCAATTACATAACATGATTACACCCAAATCAGGAAATCATAGTAAAAAATACTGACATGTTTCTAAAACAAAGCTTTGACAAACAATTCGGACATTACTTCCCTATATCAAAACAAATATTCCGTGGGACTTTGAACTCTTAGAGTGTGAAACAAATGCAAAGAGCTTTAAACATACTGGAGAAAAAACATTTCTTCAGTGTAGGGGTCCATTTCTGATAAACAGATGAAAACGCGTTACTCCATTACCTCCTTCACCACCCTAAGTCACAACACAAAATATCTCTCTTGGTATCCGCTGGTATTGTTGGCACAATGGCATGAATACATGTGCAGTGTTTAGATATAATTATGTGGTATTCACAATGGCTCATTTTGTGAAAACAAGAAAGCGTTAACGGAAAATTAGCTTTTATAAAACTATGATAGTTCCGAAAGAGGGCGCATGGGGCCTTAAACTAATGTAGTATCGTTTTAATTTTTTTTGCAATATTAAATTCCAGATGAGCTGGAGTTTTTACAAGATATACGGCGGCCACTCCAAGTGTATTTTACGGAACAAATAATTCATGTGAGCATCGCGGTGAGTTGAAAGTGAGCGAGCAACCTTATCAGCCCGCTTGAATTTGGTTAAAATCATGTCCTAAAATCATCTTCCATTAGTTGATATTGCGAGTTGCATGATCTATCGTATTTGTCTTTTTTTTCAAGAAATACCTCATCTAGACTGAAAGATAGTGACTTCTCAATAATCCTCAATAATCTGATAGAAGCAAAATACCAAACACCGGCTGTTAACCCTTAGACGACCAATGACGTATATATACTGTTTGAAAGGGCTTTACTGGTACACCGTCTTTTGGTCATAACTCCTGACCACTTGACGTTTAAGGAAAACACTTTTTTGTAGCTGAGAATGAGAGCTTTCCAACGTACGATACCATAGTTGATACCTTAATCATTTGTCTTGCCCGAGAAATGGCCTTTGAAAAAAAATATTTCCTGAAGAAATTGATGAATGTTGTAAAGAAACTTTTTTTACGTTTAGAGGATCAGAAGAAGTCTAAGCTCTAAGGTAGTCTTAACCTTAACATTTGAGCTCCTTGTTCTAGCGTAATAAGAAAAGGCAATAGATTCCATGCTTACTGCTGGCTCAGAAAACTACACTTGCTTATTGAGACGATTTTTGGACCTTATGTTAACGGCTGTTGAGGGATCAGTGATGGGTCAGTGATAGGGGTAGAATGAATCAAGCTGGAAATTATCAAAACACCCCTGTCCCTGTGCCCGAGTGGGTACCAAAAGCTCAATTGGGTGAAAGTCAAATGTCTTTCGAGTGGCCTCGTAAAAATCTAGAATTCTTTCGTCATATTTTCAGTGGACGTGGCTCTTTATAATTCTTTGTTTTCCACGGGGGTGAGAGAGAATATTCGATTTTCTACTGGGTTGACCATTTTCTCCACTGGGGTGAAAAAAACAGGCCTTTTTCGAGCGATTTTTCCATTTGC
>JAUJPO010070245.1:0-11857 GCA_032270745.1 Tiaropsis multicirrata
GCCTGGTATGTCGTTAAAGGTACGTGCACACTACGTAGCAAAACTGCTTCGCTCATACATATTCGCTTCGCAAAAATGTAACTCAATCCAATGTGATATCTGTGACCAGTGGGTTCACCAAAGAAAATGCTCTGGTCTAACATTGAAACAATTTGAAGCTCTTTCTCTGTCTGACTCTGGGACCTGGTTTTGCCCGAACTGTATTAATAACTCTCTACCTTTTCCAGTGGAACTAAAAGCTAATTCTGCTAGTGATCCCCCTGGTGTTTGGAGTGATAAATTACGTTCCTTAATTTCTGATCTAAACAAGGTTGTCACTAGTCTTATTGATGACATAGAAGATGAACTTGAATTTCAATTTCAAGCTCACAGCTGTAGTTATGTTGATTGCGATGAATTTAATTCCATTGTTTCTAACTCTGCTCCTTCTAGACTTTCTACCTTTCACCTGAACATTGCTTCGGTCTCAAAACATTTTGATGAGCTTGGAGATCTGCTTGCCCTCCTCAATTATGATTTCAGTGTCATAGGTATTTCGGAAACCAAAAGCCGTCTTAACACTGAGACAGACAGTCCTCTAGTAAATAAATGAGGACTTTGCTATATCAGGCTATGAAATAATCTTTACGCCAACGGAATCTTCCAAAGGTGGTGTCGCTTTGTATATTTCACGCTCTCTCTCTCGTACAAACCTAGGAAAGATCTTGACCAGGTTTGCTATCTTTCACGTAATCTTGAATCTTGTTTTGCTGAAATCATCTTTCCAGACAGCACCAACATTATTGTTGGTACTATTACCGCCATCCAAAAATGGTTGGCTTTAATCAGGTTTCTTAAACCTTTGCTAAATAAAATTTCTTCTGAGAAAAAGCAACTTCTTCTTCTCGGAGACTTCAACTTTAATGATCTTTTAAAATGTGAGGATGAGTCTGAGATAATGTCGTTCATGGACACTCTTGACTCTAATCATAGTCATATGAAAGAAACACTAGTCTGGACTCGAACAATAGCGCTATTGTTTTCCGGCCAGCGAACTTATTCAATTTGATTTTATTAGTGGCCAGGCCCCGCGAGTGGGATAGAAAATTAGAAATGGCGGACTTCAGTAGATGTTATGTGATTTTTTGAAGTAAAATTAGAATATATTGATGAAAATAAGATCAAAATGACTGGTGGAAACTGCTCAATTGTGGGATGTACTACATCCAGAAACAAAAACAAGAAAAATAAAGACCATAAAGATATTCCTATAATGAGAGTACCAAGTGGAAAGAAACCTGAACATGAGAAATGGAGGAAAGATATGTTGAACATTATAACAAAGGACAGAGTTGTTGATGCAAGGTTTCAAGAAATGATTGACAAAAACAATGTCTTCGTTTGTGGATTGCATTTCAGAAAAGAAGATTTATATTATTGTAAGTATGCCACAATGCTTTGTGTTTATTTTGATTACAAGCAGAGCCAGAGGAGCAGAGTGCCACCCCCAGCCAGCAGAGACACCACACTACACGACAATACTAAAATCTCGAAAAGTTTAGAAACATGTTTAGAAAATTTGTCAATACTGCTGCTGTAGAATTGGTTATAAATGGATCAACCTAGTGACTCTCAATATATATTACATATTTTTTTAGATATAACAACTGTTTGTGTATAGGAAGATCTTTAGCTAATGACAACAAAGCTTTGATCTATTTCTTCAAAGTCTTTTTTTTTTTTTCCTTCAGATGTACGAAACACTGTAATCCGTGAAGGTTGTTTGCCAACATTAAATCTACCCGTCAAAATCGGAAGAAAAACATTTGTTGTAGAGCGTTCTACATCTTCAATTGACAAACGAGTAGAATATCAAGAAGCACTAGACTCAATTCCACCTCCTCAACCACCACCCTGCTACAGCGGACTTGATGAATTTAAAATTCGCATTGGAAAGTTAAAACATGATTCTAACTGGCAAATAAATACAGGAAACAGTAACTATGTTGAAATGAGTTATTATGATTCAGAGTACATTCTTCCAAAGTATCAAATATTTATTAAGGATGATTTAACATACAAGATCCGATGTTATGGTTGGCTACTACCAAATAAAAACTTCTTACACAATGCTTGTGAATCTTTCAAAGATATGACGTTTAGTAAATTTGTCTTGCTTCTCAAGGAATTCAACTTTTGTGAAGGTGGGCTTGTCATAGAGTTTCTTTTTGTGGGGACATTATCAAAATGATATCATAGTTTCATTGCACTATACCATTTGATTTTGATCGAGATTTTTATTCTTAGCAGTCCTTCTGTTTTTAGTTTTCTTCGTGGAAATTCTGTCTTGCACGGGGTCTTGCGATAATCATAGCAATTTGACAGAAAATAAACTGGGTGTTAGGTTGTACTGCATAACCTCGTATATGTTGCAGGAAAATATTTTTCATTTGCATTTCTACACTTGAATTTTCATTACATTATTAGTTACCGACAATGCACAAAACCCTTGAATGTGCATGTAAAGTTGAATGAATGTAAACAAACTTTATTTATGGTCTTCAAAATAGACTTACCTCACTTACTATAGTATGTTGTCACTGTTTTTTCAGTGAGTTATATCTAAGTAAATTTATGTGACCAATTAGAAGAAAAGTTTTTTTACAATCATTATAACTTTACATGCACATTATTTTTTGTGCATTACAGGTATTTTTTGTTTAGGTTTTTTCATAAGTTCAATACTGACTTTCATTTAATTATTTATTTAGGGTTGAACCTCATTGAATTCAAGAAAGCTGTTGATTTGCAACATCACATGATACCCAAACACTTCACGTACCCTGATAACGCAAATGATGGATCCCTCTGCCAGTCAGAATACCTCCGTGCTTCAAGCTGCCCATTACTCATCAAATCAGCTAAATGTACTGATTGTCAGAGCAAAGAAATCAGATTAAGATCACAACACAACGCCAAAAGAAAATTAGCAGCAGAACCTGTAAAACCAAATGCGCCTTTATCGATGACCTCACCTGAAAGATTACAAGCAACAGTGCAGGAGCAACGTCACGTTAACAAACTTCTTGAACAACAGAATGCTCAGCTGAGTGAAAAGCTCAAAACTGCCTTGGAGAAAGATTCAGTCACTGTTGACGATGAGATTAGCCAAGACTTTGTTGATATCTTTAAAGGTATCCATAAAACCATTGTTACAGTTTCAAAAATTGTCCATTTCCATTGTCTACAATTTATAGGCAAAGTAAGAGCTAACCAGTTTTGAACTACATTATCTCTATAAATAATTTTGTCAGTCATCAATAAGGCAATGTCTTTGTGGATTCTAATATTTTTTAGTTGGATTTTAGGCTAGTTGGACATATCAGAATTAAAAACTTTAAAGCTAATTTTTTACTTTTATCAGGAATTCCAAAAGACAAAGTCCCTCCATTTATGCGCTTGTTTTGGGAGGAGCAACAACGGTATTTGAGGACAAATGATAACCGACAAATTCGATATCACCCGGCAATCATCAAATATTGTCTATCGATTGCAGCAAAGTCTTCCTCAGCTTATGAGCAATTGCGCCTTGACACAAAAGATGGTACTGGAATTTTGCAGCTCCCGAGTAAAAGGACTTTGCGGCGATACCGAAATGTGATAACACCACGTCAAGTATTTAACCCAGATATTGTAAAGGATCTAACAGAAAGAACAAAGAACTTTTCAGACTCTGAACGATATGTGTCCATCCTAATTGACGAGATGAAAGTCCAGGAGGATCTTGTGTTCGACAAGAATACAGGAGATCTTGTCGGATTTATTGACTTTGGAGATGAGATCATGAATGAAAGCATGCTCATTAATGATGTTGATAAGTTAGCAACACATGTGATGGTATTCATGGTTAAGAGTGTGAAAAATCCCCTTTCTTACAGTTTTGCTAATTTTGCAACTGATGGTGCAGTATGTACAGAGATTTACGGGTTATTCTGGAAGGCGGTCGAAATTTTGGAATTATCATGCAACTTGAAAGTCGTCTCAACGGTTTCAGATGGAGCATCAACTAATAGAAAATTTGTAAAAATGCATAGCAATGTAAGACATTTTTGTTATATTTTGTTAAACAAGTTGAACTTCTTTTAAAGGTTTTTAGATATGAAACTTACAAATAAATTTATATTTGAAAATTAATCTATAGCTCTATATCTTTGATTGATAAAGGCTCTCATGAACTCTCTGAATAAGCATAGGATTTTCAATAGGGTTGTCGTCTGAGCACCAGCCCTTGGAAAGTGGGGGGTTTGTACCCTAAAATTTTCCATAAAAAGGAGGGGGCTGGAGGTACACCACTTTTTTTTTTTTTTGGGGGGGGGGCTAAAATCTGATTACTTCAGCTTAATGGTTGGCTTCAACTGCAACACATCTTTGAGGGAACTTATAACTCAGGGGGGTAATTTGCTAAACCCAAGCTGTCGCTATGGTCATTTGACAATTTTTATTAAATTCAATTTGTCTATTTTCTATCAGGAGTGGGATATTGATGGAATCACATTCAAAACCAAAAACGTTTATGCTGATGAAGACCGATACATCTATTTCTTTGCGGATGCACCACATCTAATGAAAACAAGTAGAAATTGTCTTTGGAAATCTGGGTCAGCATCATCTTCAAGATATATGTGGAATGATGGTATGGTTTGTCTGTTTTCAATTTAATAGAACTGATATTTTACATCAAAATAAATACAGCTCAATCGGTGTTTTAAAATTGAACTTTTCCTCAGATTTTAGACCTTCCTGGAATTTCTCCAAACTAAGTTCAAAAAATAAAATGTTCTAAAATGTTATTTCTCTCCAGGTAAATATCTCCTTTGGCAGCACATCGTCGACCTTTACAATGAGGACATGGAATTCGGATTGAAACTGCTTCCAAAGCTAACCACTGATCATGTGCTTCTCAATTCCTATTCTGTCATGAGAGTTTATTTGGCTACCCAAATCCTTAGTGAATCAGTTGCATCTACACTGAAAGAATTTGGACCAGAAACAGCATCTGGAACCAGCGATTTTTGCCTGATGATGGACCAATTCTTTGACTGTCTGAATGTTCGAAACCCGGATGAATGGAAATCCAAAAGCAAAAAGTTCCTTAAGCCATATGAAAGTGTTAATGATGAAAGACTGAAAGAAAATGAGAAGGGAGAAAAAGCTTTCTTGGATCAATTCCTTTCGTACTTGGAAAATTGGAAGAAAAGTATTGATGAAAGAAAAGGAGAGTTCTCTACCACAGATAGAAAAAATATGTCACAACAGACTTATGAAGGGCTGCAAATGACTGTGCATTCCTTAAAAGGAATTGTTCCTTTTCTTTTGGAAAATGGCTTACAGTATGTCTTGTCAGAAAGGTTTTGTCAGGATGACCTTGAGAACTATTTTGGGCGTCAACGAGCCATCCAGAGAAGACTGGACAATCCTAATGTGAGAAATACCTTGGTGAATGATAATAATATTAAATCAAGTTTTGATAATGCACCTATTGAAGGAGGAAATGTACGTCCAGCAGAAGTTATTGACTTTGAAATATCAGAATCGCCTACAAAAAAGACTAAACTTGAATAAACCCTTTTTGTTGTTTTAATCGCAATATTTTGTACAGATACAGTATTTTAAACCTTTTAACTCGTTGGTCTTTTTTGATAAAATTCCTCAATTTTATTTCAGTTATGAGTCTTCAGATCAAATGACACTTTTTCATATGAATTATTACTCGCTTTTTTATTTATAAGAACAATTTTATAAGAACACGAGCCTTATAACAATAGCTCTATTATTTAAAACAATAGAAATTTAAGAGCAATCCCAGGCACAGCCAAATATTACTAGTTCTTATAAAAAAAACAAGCGTGTAACTACAGACAATTTCAATACTTTTTAGAAATGCCACACATGGTCCATTTTGGGCTTTCTTGACAATTAAAAAGAAAATGGAAGCCTTTTTATTTTTAATTATGACTTGTAAATATCTTTATTTTTTGTTTTTAAAAACTTATTATTTTTATAAAAAACACAAAAATCACTGAAATTTTCTTTACCCCATCGATCCATTTTGGAAATATTGGACTATTGTAGAATAATCGTCACCCAAAACATTCTTAATTTGCTTTCTTTTTGGACTCCGCTCTAAATGCCGTTAACTTTCCCAACTTTTTTGTCCGGGAAAGAGAATCATATACACTTTGATGGTACTTTTTTTATGGGTCTGGGTGGGGTGGGTACTCGAGCGACAAATCCATAAAATAGGGGGCGACTTATTTTACAGTGATTTTGGGGTGATCTTCCCAAAAACCCCTAGGAAAATGAAGTTTAGGTCACCTTTTCCGACTATCTTGGGAAAAATTCACAAAATGGGGAGTCATTGTAAATTTTTGTGTCCAGGGGGTCAATTTGATGCTTGCCCAGGGGGTGAAAAATCGAAATGTCCAGGGGTAAATCACTGAAAAATTAATGTATCCTCCACCCCCCATGAACGGTTTTTTTCTGGAAGAGCCCATAACAATGAACTGAAAAAAGCTTTAAGGCCAGAACAAAATCCAAAAGATTTGGTTTTCGCTTTACAAAATGATTGTCTTATTGTTTTGTACTTAGGCCAAAACATTGTCCCAATTTTTAGATTTCAATGTCTCAACCCAAAGACTCCCAAAATTTTCCAAATCTTTCCCATTTTTCCCAAGAGGTTATTGAAATTCCTGTGAGATAAATGTATTCTTTTCGAAAAAACCTCCTGGCAAGTTTTAGGGTAAAATTCAAGAGGTACATCACATGTACAATAATAACAAACAATGTTTTACATTTCTGTTCACAGTAAAGATTTTCCATGAAATTAAAAATCCCTAATAAAATGTTTTATGTCTGTGTTTATAAAGTGTCTACAATCGAAAAGAAAAAAACTACATATTATAAAGCTAGTATAAAATATCTGAAGAAATCACCAAATCTGTCCAGTATGTACAGCAAAAATTAGTTCCATTATCAATTAATGATGTTTAGAGTTGTTGGACCCAAATTATTTATTTCACAAGAAAAAGAATTATATCACCATGTTAGTACTACTAGATTTTCTGATTCATGGGATCATTCTAATGCTTTTATTGAACAAACTGGCTCAAAATAGCTCAAATCAAAGTACCTAAAAAGCCCAGTACGACATTATTAAAGAAACTGAGGAAAAGGATAACTTTCATCACCCTCAAACAGAAAACCTCTCTGGTCTATAATTTATTATTACTTATTAGGCTAGCATTGTCTTGTTTTGACAATTAAATTTCAAAGTTTTGATTACCTGAAGTCTGTTTTTGGAGGCAATGTAAGGTAACCTTTTTCACAGTAATTGTAAATAGAAACAAAAGATCTTTTCCTAAGCATAAAACGTGTATCTAAAATAATAAATAAATCTAATATATAAATAAATAAATAATAAATATATAAATAAATATATCTACTTTATAAAACTAATCAAATGTCTTGGCATTTTACCTTTTCTTTTCTCTCCAGTTCATGTCTGAGAGACTTTGCTCTGTTAATTTTGGTGATCATTTTGTGCTTTTCTCTCACATCTTTTGCAAATGAATAACATCTGATCCTGAGGTAAAGGGCAATCAATTTCTCCAAAAGGTCCTTTGATAGGTCCCTTTCAATATCAACTTGAGAGTTTTCAATTATTTTTCGGAATGCATGCTTTACATTGATATTTGCCATGATGACAGGGAGCATGGCCTTATAATTGATGCGTCTCACATGAGTTTTTGTAGCATTATTAAATTTCATCTCCGCAGTTTCGAAAATATCAACAAAGTCCTTACATACGTACCACATTCCTCCTCTATCGCGTGCCTTGATCAGTCGGTGCTCTTCAGTTGGTAAAATTTTGACAGTACTTAGCAAGTTGATGCATTGTTGATGCGATGGTTTCTCCATGAAGGACTTTTCCTTAACTTATAATAAGTTTTTCTTATTACATGGCCAGATAAATACTGCAACGCTGCAATTTCCCTCGGTGTTAGCTTTCTGGACCCCATATTTTTGCCAGTGTTTGGTGTTGACTGGTTACGCAGGTGTCCTAAACATTTGAACGACAACTCCCGAACAAAAGACCAATATGGTTTGCCATTCAAAACACTCTTGAGTCTTGGCAAGATTTCAGTTTTTTCGCCAATTTCTCGAAATCCAACAATGAAGAGATGTTCGTTTCCTTGCTTGTATTTTAAAATAATCTCCTTGATTGCATGAAACAAAATTGTCGACTCGTTTTGTGTTATTAAATAGTTTTGAAATATCTCCCTGTACGTTGCTGGCAAGCATTCATTTTGAAATATTGTATTGGCGACTTCTTTAACGAGTTTTTTTATATCACCCGGGTGCAATAAATCACGAGCTTGTTGATCTGCGTCTTGTTGTTTTTGTTTAATTTCATCTTCAATAATTTGAGGATGCTTCGTTTTGACATGTCGTCTTAATCCACCTTTGGTTTTGCATATCTTTGAGCACCCTTCAGCCGAACATTTGAATACCTGAGCTGGAGTGACTTCATTGATCTGAAGAGGGAAAATTAACACATATATTAATGAAATAGAATTTTCTGACAATGTTAAAGCCATCTTGAACAGGCTGGGCAAAACAAAACATAACTTTTTATGACTGCTTTCAAACCAAGATGCTTTATGATAATAATGGATGGACTGAAAAGTTGATGTTGCTTTGCTTTGCCCACCACTATATTCAAGTTGGCCACTACTTTTAAGACATATTGATGTGTACAAAAAGGAAAAGGTCATAAAAGTGCAGAGAACAGTATCTAATTTGCAGTTGACAAAAAAAAACAAGGGGAGATCACATGGCATGGGGGTCCCATCGCAGCCAGCTTACCCATTGCATATACAAAAACTTCGAGAAAATTCAGCTACAACTGAGAGTTGACGAATCTAAAATTCTGTAAAAATAGCTCTAGGTTTAGATATAAATACACTATAACTGGTAATGGATAGTGAAACAAACTACTACATACAAACAACAGAAAGACATGTTTATGTTGCATGGCTTCAAAACAATGTTTTTTTACAAACCTCTTTTTCAGCAGAATTCAGCTCATCTGTAATTTCAGCATCCAGTCTTTTTGCTGCTTCATTCATTTCATCGTCACAATCAAAAAATCCACAATCTAATAAAGATAATACTGAATCAAGATCTAAACTTTCAAAATTTGATTCAGAATTTGCTGTAGAACTGCTTGATTCGGTCGCCATTTTGAATAATCTATCCCACTCGCGGGGACTGGAGAGGGGAGTAATCGGAGTTCGCTGGCCGGAAAACAATAGCGCTATTGTTCGAGTCCAGACTAGTGTTTCTTTCATATGACTATGCTCTAATCTTATACTTCTGCAGATCCTTTTACCAACGAGAATAACTGAGGACTCCAGGACTCTGATAGACAATATCCTTTCTAGCCCAGCTGATAATGGAACTGTATCAGGTAACATATGCTTTTCCATATCAGATCATCTTCCTCAATTCTGTCTTTTTTTCATCCTTTGAGGGTAGTTTTCCTGGGGAGAATGAAATATGTTTTAAACAAGATTGGTCCAGATTTAACCAGGAAGACTTCATCTTAGATTTTCTTGAGGTTGATTGGGACACCTTTTTGCGAGTTTCGGTCATCACCCAGAATCATGTCTTGTTGAGAGACATCTACCCACAGTCAAGCTCACTAAACGTCAGGTCAGATCCAAAACAAAACCATGGATAACATCAGGAATTCTCAAGTCAATAAAACAACGCGACCACTACCACACAAAGCATGCTAAGGCTAAATCTCAAGAATCTAAGGATCGATTCTACGAATTATATCGAAGATATCGAAATATGGTAGTCACATTGTCTAGACGGAGTAAAAAAATCACTATATCCGATATTTTGATTTCCATTCAAAAAACTCTAGTAAAGTCTGGTCTGGGGTTCGTGATCTTATTTCAACCAGAGCCAACTCAGAATGTCCTATTTCGATCATCACTGGAGATGCCTTGACATCTGATCCTGAGATTGTAGCCAATTCCTTCAATGATTTCTTCACAACTATTGCTGATTCTATTCGGGATAAAATGCCCCCATCTTACAACCACTTTAGCAGTTTTATGAAAGATCCAAATTTACATTCTCTCCTTTTAACACCAGCTGCTGATAAAGAAATCTCGAAGGTTATTGGCTCCTTCTCAATCAACAAAGCAAGTGTGTTCCTATAAAAATCCTTAAACTTCTTAGACATGATATTTCAGTTCCCATTTTGGCACTGATAAACATTTCCTTTCTCACTGGTATTTTTCCATCTCTCTTGAAGTCTCAAACTATAGGCCAATATCACTTTTATCTAACATTGAAAAGATTTTTGAGAAAGTGATGTACTCTCGTCTTGTTAGTTTTCTTGAACACCATAATCAAATATACTCTCGACAATTTGGTTTTCGTAAGGCTCACTCTACTGAGCACACGCTTATCAACATTGTTGAACGCATTAGAAACTGTCTTGACGACGGTGGGTTTGCCTGTGGTGTTTTTGTTGATCTGCAAAAGGCTTTCGACACAGTTGATCATGAAATTTTGCTTGAAAAACTTGATCACTATGGTGTCAGAGGCATAGTCAATGCTTGGTGTCGATCATATCTCACCAATCGTTCCCAGTTTGTTTTCCTTGCTGGCTCAAAATCCCTTATAAAACCTATCAATCACGGAGTTCCTCAGGGATCGGTCCTGGGTCCTCTTTTGTTCTTGTTGTACATAAATGATCTGCACCGATGTATAAAAACCTCTAAAACTTACCATTTTGCTGATGACACTCATTTACTAAATTTTTCAAAAACTGTTTGGAGTCTCTGTGGGAGAGTTAATGCTGATCTCAGAGTTCTAGTCAGCTGGCTCAATGCTAATAAAATTTCTTTAAATGCTAGCAAAACTGAGTTTGTCATATTCCGTTCTCCCTGGAGACGGATGGACTGCATTCCTAGAATAAAACTTTCTGGAAAGATCTTAATTCCGAGCCATAGTGTGAAATATCTTGGAGTCCACCTTGATGAACACCTCAACTGGAAGGTTCACACCTCGGTTGTTGCTTCTAAATTGAGAAGGGCAAATGGAGCAATCTCTAAGCTCAGACACTATGTTCCACTTAACATCCTCTTGAACATCTATCATGCAATTTTTGTCTCCCATGTTCGTTATGCTAGCCAACTTTGGGGTCTGTGTGAAAATACTGTCACACATAGAATCCTTACACTTCAAAATACTGCACTAAGACTTTCAGTGAGCCACGTGCATCTGCCACCCCATTGTTTGCTGAGCTCAATCTACTCAAATTCTATGATCAGGTGAAGGTTATGAATCTCTTTTATTCAAAAATACCTCAAGGGCAACCTATTATCTGATGTCCTATTATCATGTTCCTGCCACCAGGAGGAAAGCTATCAATTTTTTAAAACTTTCTACGGTCCAAACCTTAAATTTTGGTCTCAACTCCTTCTCTCGCCTCTCATCTAAACAATGGAATTAGTTACTATAAAATCATCCTGACATTGACATTCATAATCTCGATACTAATGACTTAAAATCTCTTGCCACAAATTTATATTTAGAAAAATACAAACCTGATGATAAATAATCATATCATGTGTGTTGTGTGCGTGTGTGTGTACGTGTGAGTATGTTCCCTAGGGTGGGGGTCGGGTGACAGGCTGGAAGCACTGTGTACATGAAATTTTCTCCATTACAAATAAAATATTTATTATATTTATCACTCTATTTATATATTTTTTTACAACTTATTTTTCTTAAT
>JAUJPO010070256.1:0-11856 GCA_032270745.1 Tiaropsis multicirrata
ATACATACATACATACATACATACATACATACATACATACATACATACATACATACATACATACATACATACATACAGACATTGTCAGATCCTAGCTCAACTGAAGTTGAGAATAAAAGATTACAAGAAAATTTCACACCTCATCAAATAAACAATGCATTATTTTCCTTTTTCCGTAATTGAATAAAGTAAATAAACCGTGGAACTATTTCATTTTTACCAAAACCACTGCCTTCTTGTCTAGCTAGGCTTAAAAAGATATAAAAAATTAAGTGGAAAATTTTACCTAATATCTTTTTCTTTTTTCGTCGTGTAGAAAGCCAAGAAGAAATCTAAGAAAGAGGCTTTAATAGAAGAACCAGTGGACCCTGCACCCATTTCTCGTGTTTTGTCCTTCAACAAGCCCGAATGGCATCTCATGGGATTAGGAGTATTCTTTTCAGCTATTCACGGTTGCGTTCCTATCTTCTTCGCGTTTATCATTGGACAAGTTCTTGGGGTGAGTTTTATAGTAATAATCACCTCTTGTGAAATAATATAATAAATTGTGTCATTGTCGGACAAAAATATTCGTCGGACAAAATTATTAGTCGGACAAAATTATTCGTCGGACAAAACTTTCGTCACCTCCAAAAGTTTTTAATTTTGCGGGTTTTTTTTTTGTTAAAAATTTATTTTCGTGACATTTCAATTTCGCGGCTTTTCCGAAATTTTGATTGAACAACGTTGTTTGAACGTTGAAATAATGTTGAAAGAAACGTGGTCAGTCTGCTGGCAGGCGATTATCATGTAATAATAATTTTAGATACTCTTTAGAAGGAGCAGGGGATTTATCGGCGGGGGTATTGGTAATATACTCTACGTAATCTTCCTTCCCAGCATGCACGAGATGTGTTTTTCAACGTTTTGTCAAGTCATTTCAACTTTATAACATAGAATCCTGGGATTTAATGTTTGGCAAAAATAATATATCAAAACTTGATGAAAATCAGTCCCCCGCTCCTCCAGTTCACTGTTGAGCTCAGAGCAAAATACCGTCCCTCAAACCTTTGCGTAATAGTCATACAACATTGAAAAAGGGGGTCTGGGGGCCAGTTTTGGAAAATGTAGCTTTTTTGCCAACATTAGGCGCCTGAATTGTGGTAAAGACGTTGAAAAGACGTTGAAAAAACGTCTTTAGTCAATAAATTTCTGTTCAATACCTCGTCTTTCCTTTCATCTCGTAGATGCTAGACTAACCACTGTGCCAATGCTCCTTAACTTTGCCGGTTCAATTAATGACATCCATTACGCATACGGAAGCATTAAAAAGACGCTTGCCTGACACTAAAAAATTTTTAATTTTTAATTTTTTTTAAAAACTTCTGACAAACATTCGAATTTTTGGGATGCTTACTTTAAAGAAAGAATTGCGTATGGCTAATGGATACATAGATTGTTAAATCATTTTTGACTCGAACCAACATGATAAAAAAAATCTCGTATACTTTATCCTTAGGCTTTAGCATCACCAGATAAACAAAAGATTAAAGAAGAATCTAAGAAATGGAGTTTGGTCTTTTTGGCTATGGGTGCTCTTAATTGTATTGGCTATGGAATGGGGGTAAGTAGGAATGTGATGTTTCTCCTCTTTTGTCGTCTTGAATATCCAGTAAGCAAAGAATGTCCGTTTGACCCCAAACAACGTCAGAAAATGTAACACATGGAAGTCGAAACAACGTATCGTGTGTACTGGGTAAACATATATAACACAATAATCTCGTTTTCAAACAGATGTTCAAGTGCTATAACATAACATTTGTGCATATAGCCTAAGGTTGCGAGTATGTGCTTGACCTTTTAGATACTGAATGACGTGTACACCATACGTCCAAAAAAACCATTTTTATTTTGTTTTGTTTTGTAATTTTTTATCTCGTTTTTCATTTTTTTTATTTCGTTTGTCCCTCCTCGGCCACCGTAGTCAACTTTCACTTCACTAGACTATAAAAAGGGGACCAAGGTAATTAATTTACATTTTGGCTACATAGCATCAAATAGCAAATCGTGAAAAATATATTTTTTTCGAGAATAAACTTTCACGAAAAAGCCCGCAATAAACTTGACCAAAAACTCGAAAGTCTCTTGCTGCGAAAATTTCTTTGAATAAAGTAACTTTTTTTCATTTTCAGGGTTATCTTTTTGGAAAATCAGGAGAGAGACTGACAAGACGGTTACGTTCAAAAGCTTTTGAATGCATTCTCAAACAGGTACTAACTGCTAATTCTAATCCGAGAGGAGCACATTATATCATCAATTGGAGAGATAAATATATCCTGCTTTTCGATAATTAGGATCTAAATACCACAATAGACCTATCTCTGTGACCGACTGGAGATACACGGATTCACCCCACTGGGCGCCCGGGAAAATATCTCAACATAGTACAATTTCTTTCTGAAAAAGCCCAATGCTGGAGTGGTTAGATTTGAATTAGAAGTGATGTAAACGATTTTTTCATTAATTTCATTTGCAGTGAAATTTCAGCGACAAAATTAATGATTAATTCACTGTTTCATGATTTAGGATATTGCGTATTTTGATGACCCGTACCATGGGACTGGCCAGTTAACGGCGCGACTCGCTACCGACGCTTCCAAAGTCAAAGGGGCTACCAGCTCTCGAGTCAGTGTTTTGGTTCAAGTTTCTTTCACAGCTCTGTCCGCCATGTTTGTTGCATTTTATTACTCTTGGAAACTGACGTTACTGGTCATCGGCTTCGTACCCTTTTTGGTGTTTGGCGGTGTCATGAGGGCCAGTCGGTTCAAAAACTTCGCAGCCAAAGAAGGAAAACGGTTACTGGAAGCTAGTGCGGTAGGTTCACTTTAGTTGCTCCCTATTTAGGGGCGGAGCGTTCTTTTAACGTCGAAACAAAGTTGTTTCAACGTCAGCATAATGTTATTTCGACGTTGATACAATTTTGGAATTATGCTGTCTGATTGCCGGCTAATTAAAATATTTTGCAAAAGTTAATAAATAGTTCAGTGAAAAGTTGGAATTGAATTCAGTCGCCTAAACCGCTTCAAGTTTTTGGTTTGTTTGCCCAAGCTCACCACCACATTATCAAATTGAAACAGTTATATTTAAATTACTAATGAACGAGGCTCGGAAAATTCGAGTTAAGAAAGTTCGAGTTATAAAAAAGTCCGAGTTAAGAAAGTTTTCGAGTTTAAGCTGTTTGTCATGTGACAAAAACAAAATTTTAACGTCGTAAATAGCTTACTCAACTTTTTCTTAACTTGAGTATTGTGTACAACGTTTTAACGTCGCCATTCATTTTCGTAGGTATCACAACAAGCATTAATGAACATTCGAACAGTTGCGTCACTAGGCAAAGAAGATTATTTCTACGACAAATTCTCACGTCTTTTGCAAGAGCCTTATCCGTAAGTATTTCTATCCCAGTATGCATAAAACGTTGTTTCAACGTCAGAAAGCTTTATTTGGACGTTGAAAGAATATTGCTTGCCCGCTGAGATAAACATTATCTTTGTACCAGGCCTTTTTTTTTCAATTTTTTGCTTACGCTTTTGTAATCTCAAACTTTACAGAGGCTTAACATGGTATGCTCTCTAACTGCCTCTCAAAATTTATGACTATTACACTATGTCATTTTTGCGGGGCGTTTTTTATGGGCGTTTTTTATGGCACCAAGTCTCTGTAGTTAACTGTGCTAAAAATACAAATTAATATTTTCAATTCGGCTGTGTAAAAACAGAAGAGATTGTGCAGACAAATTTGGCTTTGAATGCTTAACCCAAAAAGGGGGAGGGATAGTGACCCTTACAGAGACTAAATCAAATTCTCCAAAATTCCAAAATTTCTAAGAAATTACGTAAATCAGTCGATGCCCATTGATGGAGAATGAATGAATAAAACAAATTACACTTTAACTTTCAGGTCAGCATTGCTGATTCCTTTTTTATTTTCTTAATAATTATTTAAAACTATATCTTGGTTATTTAGGAAATCGAAAGTGCAAGCGCATTGGTATGGCGTATCGTTCGGCTCAGCAAGAGGTCTATCATTCTTCGCGAATTCTGCTGCGTTTGCACTAGGTGGTAATTTGGTACAAAATGGAGATTTGGAATTCCAAAATGTTTTCAAGTAAGATTACGCTAAAAGCTAGTTTTGCTAATAACTAATAACTCTCTCACTCTCCTCCAACCATCATAACCACCACTCTACTGGATAAGGTCATAGCCTGTGGTACGGCGATTATTTTCTGACAAAGCCTAATGTTCCCATGAATTGTCTATCTTCTACAGAATCATTATAGCGGCAACGTTTGGTTCAATGGTTGCAGGTCAAGCATTATCGTTTACACCAGACTACCTATCCGCTAAAGTGGCTGCTGGCCGTCTTTTCAAATTATTCGACACTGAATCAAAGATCGATGTAAACCAGCCAGGAGGTAAAATCAAGGTATGGAAAGTATTTCACGACTAAAAGCTGTTAGCCAATTTTTTAGCATTCATCTTTTCTTTACTTTTAACCATCATTTTCCTCGTGTCAATCGAATGATCAGATTTTTATTGCAAAAGCACTCTTTTTTGAATTTAATACTATTTATACTTCCCTAAAAGAAAAATTGACAAATGAGAAGGTTTGCAGGGCGTTTTCTCTCTAACGGAAAGAAGTAAATCCTTTATTTTTGCTTAAAAATATTCAAAAGCAAAGTTTACCAACTTTGCTGAGGAAAATGCAATTTCAAGTCTTTTAAATGATTTATATTTTATAGGAATGTTTGGACGGTGATGTCGATTTTCTGGACGTTCAATTCAATTATCCAACACGAGCAGATGTGCCTGTCCTACAAGGGTTATCACTCCAAATAAGGACTGGACAGAAAGTGGCTTTGGTTGGAGCGAGCGGATGCGGAAAGTCAACAGCTGTAGGACTGTTGGAACGCTTTTACAGCCCGAAAAAAGGGGACATTGTAAGAATTTAAGTGGATTTAAAATTTCACGTAGATAAATTTTGTGAATTTCGCAAATTCTGCTCATTTCGTGAAAAATAAATTACTTTGCTTAAAATTTAAATCTATGATACTATATGGTACTTTCAGAAACATGTTTCTCAGTAAACACAAGACGCCCATGTGACGTTTTTTGGACGAAAATTTCCCACACTTTCCCTTTCCCTTTGTTACAGACTATTGACGGTACGGACATTTCTGATTACAATTTGAAGTGGATGCGTTCTCAAATCAGCATCGTTTCACAAGAACCAGTCCTATTTGCCAAGAGTATCAAAGATAATATCACATATGGCCTAACGATGGATGATGGCAAGCCAGTCCCGCAAAAGTTGATCGAAGAGAGCGCCAGAAACGCAAATATTCATGACTTTATCATGACCCTACCCTTGGTAAGAAATTTGAAGAATTTTTCAATGAAACACTTTGACAGTACATGTCATTAAGTGATTGAAGTACTCCAACAAAAAATTGACAGCATTTTATTACAAGTGACTATCAAATTGATTGCCCTTAAAGCTGATTGTCAATTAAGAGGACCAGTATTGTTCACACATATGGTATTTGTTTTTCTCAGATTCTCATACCATTTTAATATTTTGCGACAAAACCCAGCTCGTTCGTTCTCTACCTGACAACATCCGATAAAAAAAGTTTGTTTTACTTTGCTTTGAGACTGCATTTTATTCAAAGTATATGGAACTTTTTCTTTTAAATATAAATAAAAAATGACGGCTTCAGTTCTTTTACGATAGAGAAAAAACGCCTAGTCTGATTTGGCAGACACCTTTTCTTCCTCGTTTAAGGGATTAGAAGAAGCCTAAAAAACGCCCTAATCTAAACTTTCTCTATTGAAATTTTTTGTTTTATTCTAAAATTTATTTTGTCGCGGTCATGAAAGTCTTAATTAAATGAACTTGAATCAAAGTCAAGCCCTAAAATCAATTGCAGGCTAAGAAATTTTTATGGTCATTGAAATATAGACATGCGTACGGTCTACCCTAACAGGGACATGTTTTTCTTCGACGTTCATTTAACGTCCAAATAACGTTTTGACGTTAGAACAACGTTGTCTCAAAACGTTCTGTACCTGGTGGGATTTACGTCACTTGTCATCCTGTCATATGGAAAGACACGATGAAAAACATTTATTTTGACGGCGACAATTTCATTTCAAATTAAAATCTGTCTCTTTGTAAACCAACAAGGTGGTTAATTTTCTATCAAAACATTTGGTTCTACATTTTCGCCAAACACTGTATGTCAACATATAATTCATCTTCCAAGTTGAGACCACGTCTTTCTTTAGTACTAAAGTCTCAGTACAAAAATCGCTTGAATAAAAGGGACAAACTTTTGTCTCGATGCTTCGTTCTCCAAACTCGTTTAAGTAGAGACTTTACTACTGAAAACGTGAGTGGTCTCAAATTGGCAGGGTCCACAGCCAAAAAACCCAACGCGTTATTGAAAAAAAATCTGATTTTTTTTACACAGGGTTACGATACATTAGTGGGTGAAAAAGGAACCTTGATATCTGGTGGTCAAAAACAGCGTATTGCAATCGCTAGAGCTCTCATTCGTGATCCAAGGATTTTACTGTTGGATGAAGCTACATCAGCGTTAGATTCGGAAAGTGAGAAGGTAGGATAATATACGTTTTTCTTTTATAAGAATAATAAACCACATAAAAACATACTAAGGCACCGGAAGCTAAAAGACTAAGAACATGCTAAGAACATTTTGAGCTTTCCGCTGAAAGTTTCTGTAAAATATTGGGCTTTTCCTGAAAAAGTCCATACCCCCCTGTTGGGGATATCTAGGATATCCAGGGGGTAATAATTTGAAGACCAAGGATATCCAGGGGGTAGGGGTTCAAAATTTTCAATATCCTAGGATATCCAGGGGTTAAGAACTTGAGGACCAAGGATATCCAGGGGGTTCAAAATTTTCGGCACGGATATCCATTGCTTGAAAACATTAGTGGCTGGTTCGTACATATTTTTAATATAAGAACAAACCATATAAGAACAAGACTTCAAAAGCCAAAAGATTAAGAACATGCTTTAAGAACATTTTGAGCCTTGCGGTGATATTTTTTGGAAAATATTGCTTGAAAGAAGTTAAAATGGCTCTTTTCAGTAAAATTAAGAACATATTGAGAACATTTTGAGGCTTAAATTTTAGAAAACTAAGAACATTCTACGGTTCTAATAAAAGAAATACGTGTAATAGATTTGATTCGGGTAATCAATTATACAGTAGATCATTTCACCGAAAAAGTGAGATCCTAAAATAATGTTATGGTAGTTGAAGGTGGCCGAAGTGTTTAGGGCGCTGGTTTTTAAATTGGAAGGTTTACGGGTACGAGTTCACCCAAATCGCGTGGACACCAAAACATGAATTGCTTAAAGAAAAAAATATATTAAGGCCTGGTACACACTGTGTTGCATCCTTACGTCGCATATCAAATAATCTTTTTTTTTCTTCAGGTCGTACAAGACGCCCTTGATCGCGCCATGGAAGGGCGAACATCAATCATTATTGCACATCGGTTATCCACGATACAAAACGCGGACATCATTGCAGTTATACAAGGTGGGCGTGTCATTGAATGGGGTACACACGCAGAACTATTGAGCATGCGTGGTGCATACTATGTTTTGAATTCAGCTCAGATGTAAAAAAGTGCGGATATGTTTTCGTTCTTAAACAAACAATATAAAGAAGCTGCGCTTTTAAGGTTAATAGGAATATGTAGAGTTCTAGAGCAGGTCCCCCCAGCAGTTTGCGTGATGGCGTGAATGGTTTTTTTTTCTGACGTGATGACGTGACTATGAAAATTATTTGGCGTGATTGCGCGATTTGGAAGTTTGAATGTGATCAATATGCGTCATTTGAAAAATCTTTTGAGCGTAATTATTGTTCTGTATCGCCAAAATTGTATAATTTGGTCATTATTATTCGGGATGTCTGATTGAGCCTGAATAATGGCACGTGATTGCGTGATTTGGGTCACCGGTGTAAAGGGAACCTCATAGAGAAGCTGTATGAAGGCATATGTATATGTTCGGTTTTTCAATTCTGTGATTCTAAAAAGAAGATATTTATCACTAACTCTAAACAATCGACTGACTTAACGTGCGTTATTGCTTTTTGCAAACGTTTTGCAACCTCAGCACATTTTTGACTCGACAGAGTCTTTTACATCGGCAAATTGTCTTTAAACTTGTTTTCTTAAACTTTTTGTAAATATGAAAATGTATCATAATAGCATAACACATTAAAATTATTATTGTAGAACTGGCTTTGGACATCTTATTTACCATTTTTTAAAGATTTTATTAGATGTTGTTTTTACAGTATTTTGTCTTCAGTTATTTTCAATTTTATAACCTACTGATTATTTTAAAGAAAAGCATCTTTATGATGTCATAAAATCACATATCGTATACCTTATCGGTCCAGAAAAAAATGCAACGAAAATGTTATAATTGCAGCAGAAATGCTAAATTTAACATGCTCAATTCGCTTTAACTACCTCTACTGGATAAATTGAATTTCCTGCTTGGTTAAACTCAGGATTTGCCGTATTGGAAAACCATGGGACCAGAATTACCTTATAGAAAGGGTGAAACTTTTCTTGACAAAAACTTTTCCCGAATTTTCTTTGTTTCGACGAAAAACTTAAAATTGGGTGATTATTAAGACAGAAGCTTCTCTAAGAGGTGCCCGGGAGGACCCAAATCACGCAATCGCGTTAGAAGCCATTATTGTTTTTTTTCCGACCAAAGATTTTCCGACTAAATATTTCCGGACTTATTTTCCTGATAGGCAGATGGATTCATTTCAATTGAAAAAATATTGTCCACATAGCAAAAGCAAAAACTGGTCATATTCTTTCAAATCAAGTATAGGAGTTGTGACAAAAATATTTCAAATCATTTTTTGTTTGTCCAGTACTACTTAGCTCTCTCTCCATTTTTCTCAGGCAAGATCAAGGCCCAACAAACACACGAATCCAAAAATGACGTATATGTAATAAAACTCTTTGACAAGTGGAACCATATGTCCGACTCTTGGCAAGGAAAGATATATCTCTCATAAAACTCTCGTCTTTGAGGCGCAGAAAATGACAAGCATTTTCGGAAATTCCCTATTACAAGAAAAATCTCACGGTACTTTTAGGGTTCAATTCTCACATTTTCTCTTGAATAGTCAGAAAAGTTTTCTCGACTAAAAGAGGCAAGCAAACCAACTGATATTAAGCAAAATGCGTAGACCAAACTTTTGATATTTCCGAAAATCAATATGCATTGTTTCAAGATTCGAATAACGTTCTGGCGTTGAAAAAACGTCCATCAGTCGTGCCTGTCGGGTTATCTCAAAGCAAATTCCTGGGGTTGTGTATCATTCACAAATAGCATTAATAAAAAAGGCTGAAGAAGAAACGACGTAAAACCGAACTCTAATGTACCAATGTATAAAAACTCTTTGCCAAAGAGCCAAAACATATTTTTCAATTTTCTTTTGGCAAGGAAAGATGAATCTCTCATAAAATTCTCGTATTTGAGGATGCAGAAAATGACAGCTATCAAGTATTTTCGGAAATTCAAGAAAAATATCACGGTGCTTTCAGGGTTCGAAGAAATTCTCTCGCATTTTCTCTTGAATCATCTTCTAAAAATTGTCATTACGCATAAGGATAACGAGATATAGAGTATATTTTACGTGGATAGCAAGTTAATATATACTTTACCTAGCAAACAAACAAGGTTACTCAAATATTGTTTTCCTGAATTTGAAACAACTTTGTTTGGACATTAGAATTTACAATGTTCTGTGCCTGCATGGTTTCCCGGCAGCCACAAGACGTTGTTTCAAAGTCTTTACAATGTTTTAACGTTGAAAAGACGTTGAAACAACGTCTTGTGCCTGCATGGTATATATCCAGAGTATATGTGATCGAAAAAATGGTATAAATTGGCGAAAAAGTCCAAAAAAGCCATCTTTGCGGTCAAATATCTTCAGATCAGTACAGAAATCGGCTATACTCTCTTCAAAGTCTTCTATATAGTTTTTTATGGCTTTCACGTGGTACAGATAGCTTTTGTTAGAAATGATTTTGAAAATGTAATATTTTTCATCCCTTTGGGCTCTTGCCTAAGAACAACAAACTTTTGCTTGTAAAAGATTTTCCCCAAGAGCCTCATCGTGAGGCTCTTAGTATGTTAATCTACATAAAATTCCGCTTCTAACGGTACCAAGAAACCTAACGTGGATTTTTTTCACTGTTGACCCCGTTTATTTCATAATTCAGCCTGACTAATACTAATATTTCGAAATTAATCCTACTTTATTTATATTTACTTGATACAGTAAATGGTCAACCAAGCATATCAATACTGTATAACATACCATAGTGATATTACAGCATAATATATGAATACATATTTATTATTGTTATTATTCTTATATCACCCTGTGATATCTTTTTCTTTATTCATAGCAGTGAATAACATATGACATATTTGGAATCGTAAAATTTATTTTGTTTCTGTCTTGCTTGAACAAAATTAATCATTCTTTGTCGAAAATAGTTTTTTTTCAGGAGGTTGACTTTTTTTGGCTAATAGAATTATGAGATTTACTTTGTTCCAGTATTTTCATCTTGTTTGTGCTCTTTCAATTTTTATCACAACAATACGGACACATAACATCATACGTCTACCGGACACTAATGAAGGTAATAAAATTTTGTTTTAATTTGATAGAGAAAAACTTTCTCAACTTTCTTTTAGAAAACTTCACAAAAACACCCCTGTCTCAAAGTGACCAGGTGGAAGTTTTTTTGTCCAATTGGGAATGATCAAAATCGAAATGTCTTCCACTGGGGAATACGAAATTCTATAGCTGTTTGTTCAAAAAGTTGATGGGGATGACATATTTTAGTCGATCAAAATTTAATTGGGGATATCAAAGTTTCCAGTTTTTCAGTGGGAACGAATTAGGAAACAGGTTGTAGACCTCTATTTTTCCAGTGGGTCAGTTCTCCAACCGGATCTGTGATGACAATGGGTGGTGAATTTCATGGGTGGTTTGGTATACCATTTCCACCCAACGGTATGAGTCACGTAATTAATTGTTATTTGCATTTAGAATAGTTTGGCCTCCGTTGCCCGTCTAACTTCGTATCTTTATCCAACCGTTATTTCTTAAAGTTTCGAAGAGGAAAAAACGGGTGTTTGCTAAAATCCGCGGGTTTTTGGGATGTTTTCTTAGAAAAGATTAGGGCTTGAACATGGTGAAAATATTTGTTTTTTTCCATCTCTAACCCATCTATTTTTTATATGTTTTCAGGAATCTTTTCCATCCGAAAGAAAAACAAACGTATTGCTACATCTGCTTACAAAACTTTCGATGTGAATGCACTCTTTGATTGTGCAGACGCCTGTGTTTACGACACGTCCTGCTCGTCTATCAATGTTGATAAAAACAACACTCCATGGATTTGCGAGTTGGTCGCTGACGATCGAAATACAAAAGACGAGTATGTGGATGCACCAGGTATGATCATATGCATTAATCACCCTCGACCCATAGGGGTCACGTATTTTTTAGGACGCAAAGGGCCCGCAAGGGCCAAAAGGAATTGAATACTGTCCCACGTCAATGCGTCATCAAAATCATCAATAGCGCATTAGTGGGGTATGTATGTCCTGAGGCCGAGGGTGCATGTATTATAAACTCTGATAACATGTTAAGTACCGGGTGTCCCAGAAAAAAGTCCCCCTCTTTGAAGTGAATTTTCTCGAGTTCTATGAACTTTTAAAGAATCAATC
>JAUJPO010070267.1:0-11854 GCA_032270745.1 Tiaropsis multicirrata
TAAAAATATGAAATATCGGATTTATGGCTTCTCTCTTAGCCAATCAGATTGCTCATATTTTTTCAAGTTGACAATAACATACTATAAAAGGTGAGAAGTTAAAAAGTATATTTATTTTTTTATTATGTTATGGTACAGTAGAAGGATTTATTAATTTGGGAATTTCGATTATCCTTTTAACACCCTTAAAAACCAGAATTGGAGAATTTTTCATAAAAACACGAAGGTTCAAAGGCCATAAGTTAAGAACAGTTTGAAAAGATTTCTTATGAAAATTGCTTGAAAGCTATATATAAGTACGATCTAAAGAATATATTAAAAACAGTTTTAAGGCTCGATTTCGGTTAAGATATTTCATACCAAGAAATTAAAATGAAACAAAAATGGTACCTTAACGCCCAAACGACTTCTCAGTGTTGTATCTTTGCCCCATCTTTGCATATTTTCAACTTCCCTGATTTTTACCTCATCTTCTCAGAGTCAAAACGTAAAATTTGCCAGGGATTGGAAAAATGATTGTCCTTTAAAACAACGATACCAACAATATAAGATCAGTCGGGAAATATTTCCAAGATTGGTTAGCGAGGGACGCCTTTTAGAAACCCAGAGAGTAAGGAATCAAGCGTCAACGTGTAAAATAATAGGTTTTTGCTGCATTCTAAGAATGTCGACGAATTGAAGAAAACTCACTTTGAGTAATGGATGAAGAAAAATTTCATAAAATCATATAAATATATTTTAACTTTTCAGAAATATTAACAGTCTGTAAATGTAATATAGAGTAAAAAAGGAACACAAAAAGTTTTCAAAAATATTATTATACATAAATAAATACACGTCTTTGATTACAATTGTACATATCAAGCATGGTGTGATTAATGTTTTCTAAATCAGAAGAATCTTCAGATAGCTAAAAAATCTTGAGTGAAGGAATTTAAGCTACCACAGAATACAAAAAGCAAAAAGTACTGTGATACTACTCCCTTTCATCGCTTTAGCTTTTTTCACTTTTCATCTTTCTTTCACGCTACATTAAAACGTTTCAACAATCAACAACAATACATGTTTTACAGTATAGAGAAACACTAGGAGTTAAGATTCAATCTGATAGTACAAGGATTTGACATCTCCCCTTCACGTCCATGTATATCAACTGCCACTACTGCAAAATAATAAACATTTCCAGTTGCAAATTGAGTAAGAGTGCATGCCATTGGCAAAGGCAAAGCATTAACATTCCCAATTTTTTTCCACGGTCTCGACTCATTGGGGCCGGGTGGTCGAACGTTCCCTTTGGCCTGATGCGCGAATAACTGATAACATTCGACTTTATATTTATCCGGGTCTTCTCCGGATTTATCGTAGTCCCAAGTCAAAATAATACCACTTCCAGACGCAGAAATGCTAGCTTTCAGTTTTGGTAACGGATTGAAGGGTAATGCTATCCGAGCTTCCGAAGGAGGGGTGGATCTTGAGGGTGGTGTCTTAGTGGTTGGCGGTTGAGCGGGGTGTTTTTGTACTTTCTGTGGTTGTTGTAAGGGGACTGGCTGTCTTGGGGCAAGCACCATTGGAGGGCGCACTTGAGGCGGAGCCGACCAACTGACTGGAAGGCGGACATTGTTAGTTTGAAATCTAGTCATAGGTGGCTGAAGTGGGTTTAATGTTCCTGGGAAAGGTTTCCCGTTAATTATCGGTTGTTGGCGATTATCTTTGGGATGCGATGATGCCATACGAAGTCCTTGATTAGCGACCACCACTTGCGTCCCAATATTGTAATGACCACCGTTATTCGCGTTTGGATCTATCATAACAAATCCACTATCATTGTTAGGTGTCGGCAAAGATTGTAATAACATACGTTGACCGTTTGGTAAAATCTGATAAAACTGCTGAGGAGGTTGTTGCATTGGCCCAGCAGATGGGACGTAAACAGAACGAATTGGTGAAGTAAAGGGCACTGGTTGTGGTTGTGGTAGTGGTGGTGAAGAGACAGAAATCTTGTTGTTGATACTTGCGATATTTGATGAAGTCGGTGGCGTAGTGTTCATTGGCACAGCAGGGCTTTTGGTTGTGATGCATAAGCGTTTCGGCGGAGTTTCTACTGGAGGAGGATTACTGGATGCTCGCTGGTAAAAATGTAAAAACATCATATAAACAGCTGATAAAAGTTGATTTAAACCAGTTGATAGAAGCCAGGATGACAGGAAAAGAACAAAATGTAAATAAATGACAGTCCTATGGTTTCTACATAGAAGCAAATTTTAATGACAATCTTTTTGCAACAGCAAAGGCAATACTTCGCTATCAGAGACACTTTTATTTTTCCTCCTTGGAGAAATCAGTCTTATTCGCAGTGAAGATGTAAAATGAGAAATGAAAAATATTAATATAATATAATATAATATTGTTGTATCACGACTTTTCCCTATATATACTGACCTTTTTTGTTGAATTTTGGAACCGTTCAATTGCTTGTAACTTCTGTTTCAAAATTGATGCTTTTTCTCGAAGATCTCGATTTTCCTCTTTAAGTCTTTTCAGAACTGGTGACAATTTTTCATCCATTCTTTCCGACTTTTCTGCAGCTTTTTGATACGCTTTCACACGTATAGTAACCACCTTGTCAATGAGACCCTGAAATTCATAAAATGTATATATCTTTCAATGTTGTGAACAATATCCATACAAGCAGATTTATAGGACGCGGAGAGATCGGAGGGATTACAGCTTTAAACAATTAATTAATAGTTTTGATGAAAAATCATGAACAAGCAAGATTTTATATTGCCTCGGTATATGAAGTAAACCCTCCTTTTTATATGTTGAAATATATAGCTGATGATAGTAGAATTATGTTGTAAAAATGTGTTTCGGACAAATTTCGGAGGATTTGCAAATTAAGCTCTACTTGGAGTGCAAAATCTTTTTGTCGCGTCGACGTCAATTTTTTGGAGGAATTGTTTTTGATAGTTTTAAAATTGCTTTCAAACTTTTTTAAAGACACATGTATGTAATAAAATCTGATTCTCGCGTTAGGAAAATTCAAACGTTCATTCCCGTATAGGGTAAAACAAGCGTGATGAAGCACGTGTGAGATTTTGTGGCAGATATTGAGGTGGAGGCAGAAAAATGAATTTTCTACACTTCTACGCAGAGACTACTTCGAGGGAAAAACAGACCAGTTTAAGGAGAATTGAGTGAGGTCAAGGGTTAATATATGAAGTACAAAATGTTGCGCGGGAGGGATTGATGATATTGACACAAATAGAACAATATAACCTTTGCGATACAAATTTCGCTTCGATCATTAATTTGTTCAATAATAAGTATCAATAGATTCTTACCTTGAGCCACGTATAATCGTCTGTTTGCACAGCCATGTCCTTACATGCAACCGCGACTGTTTTTTCTTCTTTCGGAACTTTCATTATTTCAGTTGAACACAAATCTTTCAAAGATTCGATTTTAAATTGTTTCGATTCCACGGGAGAGGGAACATTCGAAGGGTCATCTTTGATGTTTCTCATTACTTTGACTTCGCTGCTTAAAAATATTTCTGAACTTTTCTTCGCTTCTTCTGACAGCATTATTATTTTGTGCTTTCTTTTGTTATTGTTTCATCTCTAAGGAATAACTTGACCTCGTTACGCAATGTCAATCAACGAACTCTTGTCATCAAATATAAAAAACCATGCAAATATTGAATAAAATATATATTTATACAAAAATAACTGGTTTGGACCGTAGCCGAAGTACAGACCGAGCTTGCGGGGTCTGTACGTAGGATAAGGTCAATATTTTATAACATTTATTTACTGGTGAGTAGTAGTTAATGCCCTGATTCTCGATAAATTTTCGCTATTTCTTTTTGATATTTTGCCCCCGATTCATTTTGACCTCAACCCTATAGAAGAAGTCATTACAACGTTAATTCTTGATATCTTGTTCAAACTGACGAGATATTTCAATGACACAATTTCTATCATCGAAAATATTTGTGAGTGTGGTCTTTACGGGATTATATTGACCGGGAGAGAACCAATCAGAACAGCGGATTTGACTTTACCAGTTAATAACAATAATAATAAACAATAAAAACAAAAGCAAAGGTTATGCATAATGAACGAGAAAATTAAAAATTGTAATTCCCAGAGCAATTACGGCGTTCATTGTCAAAAAAGGAGATCTTGATTGAGGTAATTTAAGGATGTTAATTAAATATTCCAGGGATATTATGGAAATAATCTGTAGATGCTCTACTTTGGTGGTGGATCCGTACGACCATGCACATTTTCCTGTGCTCATGAAAGGCTTACCATGTTAATTGTTTTTGCTGTGAAGTCTCGTCTGCTATTCTATTACTATGCAGACAAATAGAATAATACTAAAATGTTAGTTAGCGTACTATCTTTCAAACAGGCTCAACTATAGACCCAGAAGCAGCCGGTGGAGCCATTTTTACGAAATGTCTATTGGTGCTTTTTAGGAGACATTTTTCCTTTTCTATGAGAGCAAATTTTCTTGAAAAAACTATATGTGTTCGCCGATTCTAGATGACGTCATTGTTGGCCAACAGATCAGATTTCTAGGAGAATGAACAGATAGTCAACTTCTCGCCGGATGCTTTCGCCCAACTAAAGCTACAATTAAGTCGGAACACACATTCTGGACAACATTGGAAACCCTTTCGCCCTCTATGTTACAGATTCGAATCGAATTTGTCTTGAGAAATAAAGAATTGTGTGAGACTACTGCACGAGGAAGCAATAACGGAAAATTTTCCACATTATAAATTAGCTCTTATTTTATTATTCTGTGAATTGATACAAAAACGTTAAACAAATTTACTTCGAGAATTTTTTTTGAAAATCAGTCCTTCTAAGAAAGACGCCAATTCTCATTCAAAAAAACCTACTTTACAAATCAAATCCTTTCGAAAATACCACGTCTTTCTATATCAGTAGTTCTTTTTCATCAACAGTTTTTTTTCTTTGTGTTCACAACATTTAAAGCAGATTGTCAGTAACACTTCATTTTTTGTAAAGCAATGCATGTCGGGATATTCATTATCTTTGTTGACCATATATGGTCATATAGATAAACTCGCGCTCATTTTACGAGCAGCTGATTCGTTAATTTTTCTCTCCTCCATTCTCCATTTCTCTCTATCACGCATTTTCTTTTTAAAAATAAAAGAAAGAACTGTTCTGTTGTTCTTCGGTTGGCTGTCAAAGAAATGCACAAAGAAAAATAATGGGTAATTTCTTTGGGTAAAACAAATCAGCTATTTTCCAAAGAAGTTATTTGCCTTTACATTCTTTTTGTTTTGTCATGAGCACCGAACCGTAGTCTCAAGAGAGAAAGTTTTTTTTCTTTCTCTTTTGCCGCTCTAACATCACATCATAATTATATCAAAATCAACAAAGAGATTATGACGTAAGAATTTGTGTTATTATTTCTCATCCTCGACAATAGATTTCTTTTGTGTAGGAAGATGTTTTAAAACACAACATTTTCTCGCTGTGATATGTGTTTAAACATGTAGCGAAATTCCCTGTTCTTTCTTTCGACTCTGTTGCAACCACACTGCACAAAAGTTTCAAGATATCTTACAGTAATTATTTAATCCAAGGTGATTATTGTGCTTTCTCTTTTTCTTTACCTAACGTTATCACTTTGTACACTCTCATAGAAGATTGTGAAGTTGGTTCTCTTTTAATTTTCAGACAGGCTAAGTGATGAAAATACAACTTACCATATTATCTCCTTGCTACATTCTATAAATAAACGGCCCACATAAAAAGTTTCAAATAATCGAACAAAAAAGATTCGATTAGATAAGAGGGGCCGGCGTGACGCGTGATTTGTTTAAACGTTCGAAATGCACTCATTGGTTCACGAAATGTCGTAAAATGCACGCCGGGGACAAATTGTAAACAAAGAGTTCGTTCAAAAGTAAGCGCGGATTTTAAAATGTGCTCTTTTATAACTCACGACGATACACGTAGTGCAGTGCACTGTTCTGTACTACACCTTCAATTATCAAGAACAAAAACACATACACCTGCAATTTTTCAAAATAATCGAGGTTTGTTCCTTTCATATTTTGTGCCAGTCCGCTGTTCTAAAGCCTCTAAGCAGCATCTTCGAATCAGAGATTTGGAAAAGGGAGATAAGAAACGCGCTTCTCATGTATATAATATGTGCTGTTCCACTCTTTTGTTTCTTTTGAAATCCTTGAAATATAACAACCTTTTGAGCCGCCATGTCGAGTAAAACTGACTCTACCAATATAATCCTGCTGGTAATTATTTCTACATGGAAAATTGACATTTTGACTTGCAAAAATTGTTGCTGTTAAGATATTTATAAATTTAGTTTATAATTCTAGAAAAGTTAACACACCTCCTTTTCAGAGTTCCGAATTAAAAATAAAAGAAAGGAATATATTATAATAATAAAAGCGTTTCTATCAATTCAATTCCTTTCCTTTTTTTCCAGACCTCTGTTCGAATGAAGTCGAATCTTCGAGTCAAATGAATACTTCAAGTTATTCATGAATGCATTGCAATACGTTTACTTCTCAAGAAAATCTGGTGTCGTTTTATTTCGTCTTCTTTGATGCAAAATTTCCACATTAAAAACGTTTTTCTTCTTTTGACCGACTGGAGACTTTTCGAATAAAATTTGGTACTATGCTCTCCCATCTTGCAACATTGTAGAGAGTGGATTTTTACCTATAGCAGTGGCACAAACATCCATACGGAGGAGTATAACAAAAAAGCAAACGTGATATCGTCTAAAACATTTTCAAGCAACTTAATATGTATAAGTCAGTGTGGTCCTCAGTGTTTTTTTAGACTGTCCCAAAATGTATTTTTCTGATTTTTTAAAAGCTGTTTTTTTGGGAATAAATCTTATCAATTTCCAGACATTTTCGGACAAGTTACAACTCTGATCAAGGCCAGGCAAAATTTCACGAGCACTGGAGGAAGGAACATTCAACATTCCATAATATCGTATTTCTTTATTCTCTCTCCTGATCGTTTGAGGAAAGTTTCAGTTTTTTTCTATCCTTAGATACCTTAGTTTCATAAATGTGAGCTCAAGATCAGACGAGAGATACCCTAAAATTACATTTTGGGACAGTCTTTTTTTCGTAATTTGTTATGCATTAAAAATGTTATGTACGTTGTATAGGTCAATCATTTCTACACCTAAAAATATAAAAATCGCAATGAAAAAAATTGATGAAGAAGAAATTGAAGACTTTTGCAAAGAAGAGTTTTTGTGGACCTTATTCTCGGTGAAAAATAAATATAAATTTTTTTTTTGGTTCAAACGACGTGTCCTAACTTACACACCCATCGGTCATAGGGGAGTGCCGGGGGGGTGCCCCCTGGGAAAGTTATATTGGTTTGTCGTCTCATTTTTTTCAAACATCTGCTTATTTATTCACCTGTGTCAAGAAAATAATATGTTCCATAATTTACAATGCGCTTTTAGATTTAATTGTGCACTTGATTTGATATTCGATTACATTAATATACGACACGGTATATAATAATCATTCCACTTTCAATGTCTCTCGGTAAGATTGAATAGCATCAAATAGAATGTCATCTCCGTCATTTAGTTCATCAAAAGGTAGCATTCTATCAATCCAGTCTTGTCCACGTTTCCACAACATGTTCAAGTCTACCAGAAAGATTTTGGAATAGATTTTGTTGATGTGTAGAACCTTGAATTGTTGGAAATAAGTTTGTACAGTCTTCTGGATTAGAAGCAGGTAGATCAACATTCTGATAACGTTGGTGAAAGAAAATGTTATGTAATTTTCCAGTTACGTTTCTTATGAAAAATGCTTCTCTTTATCTTGGTTTTAAATTGATGCAGCTATATATTTACTGGTTCTTTGTCTTTTTACCAGAAATCCCAAAGTTCGTCTACGTAACCACACAATTTTTTGTACGCTAGATTCACCACATGACCGTAAACCCAAAATGTTTCTAAGAACATGAACAAGAAATTCGAAATGATATACACTGCAAAACAGACAAATGAAACAAAGCAAAATTGTTCCATTACTGTTTAAAGTTTTTTTTTAATTTCTGTTTTCACTCAAAAGTTGAATGAATGTAGCGTTATTCAAGATTTTCTCAAATAACAGGTGTTTAATAGTTCTGTGTCTGCACCTGTTAACCGCTTTGATACCTGTTTTTCATCTTTGAATCAGTGTTTCGTAGATTGATTGAGTTATGGATTGATATTAGATACAGATAAAATTCACCAACAATTAAAATGACTCTCTAATTTCTATTTAACTAAATTTTTAATTGAAACTATAAACTTAATTAGCAACCTAACGAAAGGTAGAAACCAAGGCAAATGATATAAATATTTATTTAATAACTCTTTAGAACTAGCGTAGAAAAATAGCGGAAGTAGATTATGCCGAAGGTGTGCAAGAATTTCTGATCTGATTCTGATTTCTGATTAAAAGATAATACCACTACACTAGCCATAATATCATATAGCTAGAGAAATAACCACGGATCGAAAATGAAAACCAAATTTTCTTCCGCCCGTACTCTCATGGCGCCCTATTCCGCCCCTTAAAATAATTCTATCCCGGGAATTTCTTTTTTCTCTTCATAAAAACATTTCCTGTAAGAACAAACGGCATAATTTTTAAGAAGATTTGAAGTAATTTTTGGAAATATTATTTCCACATAAAAAAGAAATGCTTAAAGAGTAATCTTTTTCTATTATTTTTTTTCCTTTTATTTAATTAGGTAATTGTTAAAATCAATTTAAAATACAAATATCTGAAAAATATTTACATAGAAAAGAAAAACTGTAATTTAAAGTATAAATTCTCGAAAAAGTCTGTAATAAAATATCACTTTCAAATAATATTTAAATACTCCAACAACTGACTGACTTCCTGTTTCGGACAAACTCGATGTTTGGACAACAAACCCGTTCTATTTTTTTATCATTACCATATTTTCTCTTTTTTTCTCCAAAATATTGTACTTCTATAATTATTTGAGGCTACAAATGTGGTGACTTAGGAACATGAACCATCATGACTGCATCATGGTAACTTTAGTATTTTCAGATCTATTTTACAAAAGAAGATTGGCTTTTTAGTGTAATTATTTAAACAGTTCAGTGGTTTTTCGATTGATGTTTTGTAACGGTTCGTTTGTAATTCTAGAAAGAAAAAGAAATATTTTAGTTGCCCGTCTCCTAGTGTGTTTAGAGTTTGAGATTATTATCAAATCAATGATTGAAAAAAGTTGCTTACAGGGGACATTCCAAGTTCAAAAATTCTAAAACCGATCTGAAGCGTTCGAAAGATTAAATGTGTTTTCACTTGCGAGACGTAAACTTGATATTTAACTTGATCAAACCAATGCTACAAACCAGTTACATACCTTTTGCTTTGAAAATCCATTGATTTTGTTCTAGAATGAAATTTAACAGTAATGAGCCAAATAATTTAATAATGCTGATCAACGTTTTGTAACAATAATCATTATTAACAATATTGGATAATAAGGCTGATCTACTTCGTTATGTAATGTGCAATTTCAGTGAATTGGTCATATTTAGTCCCAAAAACACAATTCATGATCAGATTTTAGATTCAGGCAGATTTAGGATTCAGGGAGGTTGGAATTTTTAGACAAAACATTAAGATACATTTTGCTCAAAAGAAGAAAAAAACTCGAGTCCCCCACCTTTTTCTGCTTCTTTTTCTTCAAAATTTTTGACTGAAAAAAAAGAAAGAAAATTATAGGATGAGATGAAATCAACTGCCCTTTAGATTGATTTTTAAGATGCTTTTCCTTGGCGAAATTTTGTAAAATGGGAGAGACATACGTGGAACGTTGTTTCAATGTCAAAACAATGTTTGTTGTAATGTCAGAACGTTATTTGGACGTTGAAACCATGTTGAAAAGTGACCACGTGACTGTTGGGTTAGGGTTTTATAAATATACAATTCGTTAAATAGAAGAATGCTCACCTTTTTAAATGCCGTTCTCTGGTCAAAAGATGTTTGTTGTTCACCAGTATTTGATGGTTGTTGCCCGGTGAAACGACTTTGCATTTCTTGGGGTATACCACCACCTTCATTGCCACCACCTTGTTCAGGTCCTTGTGCGCCTGCAATAAAAGCGGAAAATTGTATTTACACCCCTGTCTCTGTGCTCTAGTGAGTACCAAAAACTCAATGGCTAAAAGTCAAAACTTTCAAACCTTGGGTTGGGTGAATATGTATATTTTTTATAGTGGGGTCATAATGATCTATTGTTCATCATATTTTCAGTGGGGTGGCTCTATGTAATTCTTTGTTTTACCACTGGGGTGAGAGATATGCGTTTTCTACTGGGTTGACCGTTTTCCCCCGTTTTCTCCACTGGGGCGAAAAACCGATAATTTTTGAGCGGTTTTTTCACTGGGTTGACTTGGGGCGGATCTGTATTATATGTGTATATTTGTCTACGAATGATGAGTTTCTTTGAAATTTCAATTCAATGCGTCAATTTAGTGATTGAGACAAAATAAAATAGTTCAGATGTGTCGGTTTCCAAAATTTAGAATTTTTTAAGCTTTTTAAAACTGTTTACACACCCCTGTCTCAGTGACCCGGTGGGAATTCTTTTGCCAGTGGGGATAAATAAAAAGACGTAAAATCCAACGGGGTTATCAAAAATGGAAGTTTTTCCACTGGGGATACAAAATTCTATTGTTCTTTGTTCGAAAAATTAGTGGGGATGAGACATTAAAGCCGATCAGAGTTTAGTGGGGATATAAAGATTTTTACGTTTTGCAATGGGGATGGGCCTTTTTCCAGTGGGGACGAATTTCTATGCTATTTTTCCACCGGGGACGATTTTTTGGGCCTGTTTTTCCAGTGGGTAGGGGGTCCCACCGGGTCTGTGAAACGGGGGTGTTTAAGAGTTTTCTGATACTTACTTGAAAGAAATTCTCTTCTCAATCCACCAGTGTCATGTGCAATCTCTCTAGGAAACTTAACAAGGAGGGTATTCAATGGATTAGTCCATATTTTTTTGCAATGATCCATCCAGTCCTTCCAGCATAAAACAGGTCGTCTTCTACATTGTAACAGGTCAGTTCTTGCAGATTTTTGGATTTCTTGCAATTGCATCAGTTGAGCGGCGTAATCAGAATCTTTGCTTGGACCATCCTCTGGTGGATCACCTTCATATGGTATGGTATCATTATTGTTTTGGATCTCAATACACTCATCACCTATAAGGTCAAATTTTAAGGCACATCTAGCTGCATGTGTCTCGAGAATTTCAAGTGGGAACAGCTCACTACATATAGGACAGCTATCAAAAGCATCAATCTTTCTTCTTTTGGAATCTGCAGACAGTCGGTCTCCAACATTTTTTGAGCATTTGGTACGATTATCCTCATTGATCATCATCCAAATCCATCTCCTCCAAATCCTCCTCATCGATTACAAGTTTGTTCTGGGGAAGAGCCTTTCCAATCACGCGTATGTAAATTGGGCCTTGACCAAACACATGCTTGATAGTTTTGAAATTCCATTCTTCTAAGTTGCATTCAACCAAGGTTTTTTCTACGGGCTTTACAAAGGAGAAATTTGAGAGTACTGGAAACTTTTCATGGAAACTAACAGCAATAGCACATCGTAAATCTGTTTCGGACATATTACTGTCAAAAAGGCCAAAGCAACAAGTCCTTCTTTATAGTAGCATTGTCGTTTTAACTTCAAAGGAACTTTAGAAATTTTTGGTGAAGGGATGAGAAACACATCTTTCATGCACTCCTTCTTTGCAGCACTTTTACC
>JAUJPO010070278.1:0-11851 GCA_032270745.1 Tiaropsis multicirrata
AATAAGCTATCCAGTCATGAAGAAATAATTATCCCCAACGGGGTCATTAATGAGATAATTAACTTTCTAATAATTAGGGTGTCTTTAGTCTTTAGGGTGGAGTACAGTCTTATACAGAGAGCATAAAAGAAGAAAAATATATAAGGAATTCATTTTGAAGTTCCTCCTTCATGGAGTGAGGACATAGGCAAATAAAATTGAATCTTATTTTTTATGAAGTTCACATGACTGACGAGACAGTGGTGTTTTTAATGTACGGTGGGAAAATCTATCTATCTATCTTTGTATTTAAGTGGCATAAGACGTGAGCACATACTCGATTACTGTACGGCAAATGCTTTGGCATTCTAACCTTAAATCACACCATACATTCACCATTTGCGAGAATAGGTTTTGTAAGCCTCATGCAACTTATCGAATAGAAGTAGAAATAGAAATTAAATTGTCTTGTTTTTTAATTAGAAAAGAAAGCTTTAATAACTTGTTACTTTTCAGTAAAAATTTTAATGCTTTTGTGAAAATCTATTGCAAATAATTAAATTTTCAGCTATTCTTTATTCAGAGCTATTTTTCGGGATACATCATCACTGACATCAGACTCAACCAATCCCAACAATACAAATTTAGCAACTCAAAATCCCTCTCCGTCAATGTATAACAAGTCGTTTTTATTTGATTAAGCATTTTATAACATTGACCTTTAAGCACCATTTTTTACAGTGGGCATCCAGTTCAGCTGCGGTTAACTTCAGTTTTTCAAAAATCATTACAACAAGGGGTGTGTCATTAGCATATAGAATGTCAGTTGATAGGGTTTGATCAAAGTTCAGGTCACCAATGGTACTATTTACTTCATCCATATTAAATTCCAGAAATATTTTCAAGAGTGTGGGTGACAAGATACAGCCTTGACGAACTCCAACTCCAAACCTTTCGGTCAATTTAACATTGCACATTCAGTTTGATCACATATTTTTTTGATGATATTAACAGGTTTTGGTCAACTCCGAGTTATCTGAGCATCTTCCAAAGAGCCTTACGCCAGACTGTGTCGAAGGCGGCTTTAAAGTCAATAAAATAAAAACTTAATGGGATATTTCTCTCTTTGGCTTTACACTTTTTCACAGAAAGTCAAAAAACTTTGTTTTGGTTAAGGCGGCCATCGAAAAATTGTTCTGTTCGCGTCGCCCGCCCGCGGTGCGGAGATGCAGAAAAAATCCGGCAAAACTCCAGAAGAAACAACTTAGTTCTTCAAATGTATTACTTTTTCTTTGGGGGAGAGGGTTTCAGGGGATATTTAAAAAGCCCGGAAAGTTTTCCACCCGCCCACCCACATCAATTTTTGAGTCCTTCTGTGATGCGAACAGAACTATTTTTTGATGGCCGCCTAACACGTTTAAAGTTTTTTATCTGAGTTTTAATATATTTGTTTAGAAAGAGAGAATTCTACTATCGTCAAAAGTTTCCATTACTGTTATGTTAAATTTAATCCTTTCGTAGCAATTTTTTATGGCAAAGTGGTATAATAGTGGTTATCATACTTGTCTTCCGTCCAGGAGGTCTGAGTTCTATACTCACCATGTTACTGCGATTCACTTGGTAAGTTAATGTACCTTTGCCCCGGTCAACCCTTGCCATGTGAGGAAAATTTGGTACCATAACTCTGATACAAGAGTGTGGGTAGACATTCCAGACATTGCAGCATGCAGTGGTACTCACAAGATTCTACACCTGTGAGAAGAGTATGTTTTCCTGTGTTGTTCGAGTGTCTCTGTATACGCCATGGTTACGGCAACCCTTGTCTGACTGCGCTGAGATGGGACCTATTTCGAGACTTGAATACATATATCTATATATCTTACATTAATCTATATATCTTACATACAAAATTTTGTATTATGCTCCTTTAACGTAGAGCACTCTTGAAGTGGCATTTAATCTTCAACATATATATCTTACATAAAATGAATTGCCTTATAAAAATAATTTTTTAATAAACTGTAAAATGCATTAATATTTTGAAGTGAAAAGTTTCCTTGAAAAAGTTTAATAATAGTATAAGGAAGCCGCAGCTGGAATGTTAACGATATTTGTTTTGCCAGCTAATTGATGTTCTATCTGTGTCTTCGCACGAACTACAACAATATAATAGACCTAATCTTTGGATAAAATTTATGTACCTTTCCAATTTTATATAATAAAGGCATATTGAAGGCACTTTACTTTTCTTACAATTCTTTCCGTTATGATATTCTGTTCTTCTTGATGCATCTATATTCACTTTCTTCATTGCATGATTTTTAAATGATATGTTGTCGTTAATAAAACGGCGTTTTAACATTTACAATTAAAGCTGGTTAGAACAGCAGAAATCAAGTTCTGCTCATTCCAGCCGTGGACTTTTCATACAATGGTTTAATTGGTTTAATAGGTTCTTATTGGGTATTCGTTCAAAAATCGTTATATTTACAATCAAATCAAGTAAAATTATTTTGGCGTAGGAGAGATTCTTTGAGAATTTGAATAAGTATCAAATGTTTTTAAAGCATAAATATTAATTTGTTCTTTTTACGTATTTTTACAGGGTAATAAGAAGTAACAAAATAAACAATGATTATCACCGTAGTAGTGTCTCAAGAAAAATCGATTGTCGTATCCAAAGAACATATATCAAGTTTGAAAGATTTGAAGGAGAAAATCAAAGATGAAATTGGCATGCTTCAAGATTTTCAAATATTTGTAAACAAAGAAAATCTCATCTTATCAGAGAAGGATTTTGCAGAATTGATTCATCAGGAAAATGACGTATCTTTGAAATTCTTTGTTAAAGGTACTGATGACCTGAAAATGCATTCAGTTTGTAAGAAATTTGATATCAACAGTGATCTTGACAAGGTTGATATTCATGTTTTCACAACAAGACAATCTGTCCTGGAAAGTATTAAAGTTTCTCTTGGAAGTAAAGTATCCGATATCAAGATTACGCTTGATGAATACGGTATTAACAAAGATACATATGTTATTTACCATGACGATTTTGATGAAACCAAGATATTTCCTTTGGAAGTATTAGACGAGGGGACATTTCTGGTTGATCTCTTTTTTAAGGATGGAAAGTTAACTGAGGATCCAGGTGTTCATTTGATTTTTACAGATGACAAAGAAGATGATTGGGGAAGCATGGCAGACACACTGTCAATTCCTGGTATACGCTTGAAAAACTTGTCCAATGATACAGTGGTACTTGAATTGGATGGCCATGATATTATTGACACTGTTGCATTAAAGAGAAAGGTGAAAGAAGAGTTAGGGATTCCGGTTGAGTTACAAGTTTTCTATTTAGATGACTTCTTTTGGGAAGAATGTCTTTTGATTTACAAGTTTAGTTCTTATTGTGATAACTATTGTGGCGGATTTTTTGAAATCGAGTTTTTTATCCTTCCAACAGAAGATTCACTGGTTCAAAAGGTTTGCACAGAAAATGGAATTTTTATTTTGGATCCCCTTTCAGTAATCAATGAGAATGGTAAGCTGTTTGAATACAGTTTTGGGTTAAATTCAACCGTTGGAGATTTGTTTTCATTTATCAGCAAAGAGCTTGAAATTCCTGCACTCCATTTAGTTCTAATAGCTGCTGGTCGTGAACTTGGAGGAATGGAAACAAAGATTGCCAATATCTATGAAGATCGCACTGAACAAGAATACTCAAGAAGTTATCAAAAACCCATTGTAAATAATAAGGTTGACGTCTTTGTAGCAGTCAAGGGATTACTGGAGAGTTCGCTTTATGAAATTTGTTCGAGCAGGGGTATCAAGTCTTTGAAAACCATCACTGTGTTTTACCATGACAAAAACACTTTAGTGGAGCAGTATTCGATTTCCGATGTCCCCTCTCTTGATGAGTTGAGTATGAAGTTACGCTCTCATTTTGGTGTTTTTCCCCCAGTCTTGTTTTTCAAGAATGATTATTTGAAAAACCAGAGCTTGTTCCATTGGAGAAGCTCATTGGCAGCAATGTTTTTTGACGAAGACACAAAATCTTACCACGATAATATCGATGTTGTTGTTTGCCTAGATATGGCCAGTATATTGGTTGGTGACAACGATATTGCGCTTGTTAATGAGTTTTGTTCTAAGCATAAAGTGAGCTGTCTTCAAAGAATTATTGTTCAATTTGAAAATCAAGAAACGAAAGAGATGAAAGTTAGGAATGGATTAGAAACTATTGGAAACATCAAGGATCTTGCTGAAAAATTCGAATTGTCTCTTAAAGGAGATTTTGTTTGTAATGGCAAACATTTTCGTAGAGGAAAAAGATTGCTTGAAATATATTTTGAAAATGCAGATGCGACGTCAGACTCACTGGTTTTCAAGTATACACCACCCGCTGAATAAAAATTCCTTGATACAAGACTTTAATCGACCGCTGATGCGTGATGATGATTTCGTTTTGTTTAATTTTTTTACAATAATTATATATCAACACTCATAAAGACGGGGTATTTCCTTCGTTTATTTATTAATTTTTAAAGTTTGAATGGTGTTTTGTCACTGTACAGCCAATGTACGGCTTTAAATTTAAAAGTTTTGCTGCTCTAATTCCGCTACCATTTTAGAATTAAATTTATCCATAATATTCCATAATAAAGGCTACAAATATATGATTTTTAGAGGTACTAGCATAGAGTTGAAGCTGAAGGCTAAAGGTATCTTTCTTTCTAAGGCTTGAGAAAGTGAAATCATAAGATTTTTTGCGACAGATTTAGCCGCCTTTTCAACCTTTTTAACGTTTCTTTAAACATGTGGTCGCCTGACACTGTCCACACACTGACACTGTCCACACACTGACCTAATATATGAATGTTATAGCAACAAAACTTTGCTAGTTTCTAGTTTCTTTATTTAGATTATTTAATGTACAATACACAAATATAACATTCTTTAATTATCAAAAATTTATTATGATCAATCATCTTGTACTTAATTCACTTCTTTTACAGACAATTTCATGTCTTTATTTTTTTATCAATATTTTGTAGTACCAAGCTCGTCCGATTTTCAATTTATATATTATATTTAAGATTTTATGCAACTGATTTATTATATATGTTTAAGTTATATGTAAATTTTTATTATTTGAATATCTTTTTGTATGAAATCTTCAAAAATTTTGCCAATTTCAAATAATTGATAGATGAATTATTGATTGTTCAATGTAAGGATTTTTAAAGAGTGCCCATAAAATAATTGCATTTGTGATGCTCATAGACATGACACAGATTTAACATTATATAGTGTTATTTTTCAAAATTTTATTTGACAACGTTAAATTCTTGGAACATTATAACGTTATATCGATGCATTTGATTCACATTATTTAGCTGCATAATGATGAAAAATAATCAATATAACTTTAAATTGGATAAACATTAATTTAATTTAATGTTATAGTTTTAATTTTAATGTTATTCGCGAATTTCTTTGAATTTAATTTCGCGAATGAAGACAATAAAAATTTTGCGTGGATATCACGAATGGTCTAAAAGTGGACAAATTTTACCAAAACTGCATGGTTTGATAACATTTTTGCTAAAATGGTAGACCCCTCGCGATTTTTCAAAGGGCAAAAAATCGCGAATTAGCGAAATTTAATCTCGCGAAAATTGATCCGAATAAATTAACGTTATTTGTAATCTGTGTCACGGTTTTCCCTTGGACCGTCATACCTACCTTTCTTATCATTGTTTACTTCACCATTCATTTATTTAATGTTGGTATTTGCATAGTCAAAATCTATTTCAAACAACTACAAAAATTAATTAAAAGTTACAACAATTTACACATGTGCATTCCATTTCTTCTCATAGAATTCATTTAAGCATAATAATTTTACATCCACTTTTTTATTGTTTGTTTTTTTATTTCCAGGTAACAAATCAAAAAGTAAACAAACAAAAAACATGACTGTATAAACAAAAGGGGCAAAAAATCTAAATTAAAGGATAAAACAGAAATATTCAATGCCAGATCCTACACCGACTTTATATACCCGATCTGTTTGGAGATTCTTGTTGAACCGGTACAAATGCACTGCAAACACGAATTATGCATTCAATGATTCAAAAGGCACGTTAAAGACACCAGATTGAACTGTCCAACGTGTCGTGTACAAATTGCTGTATGAGTGTGCAAAAATTTCAAGACAAATACATTGGTGAACCAGGAAAGATGGGCACTAATCCAGTCCCTTTTCCCTGAAAGAATCAAGAGAAGACTGGAAGGTCTGGATGACATTGAAGATGACGATTATTGTAAGTATTGATTCTCCAATTATGATTTATTATTTTCTGTCATTTTGTGCTCAACTAAAATTACTTTTATGTGTAATCCCCAAATTTTACCATGTGCGAACCATTTTGAATTATTAAATATGTCTTTATAGACTTGTTTTCTATCGATATCCATTCATTTTATCGTATTACGTCAATATTTTTATGATGAAGTTATCCAAGTCTCAACTAAGAGGTTTTATAAAAAGGTTTTAAGAAATTTTGATCATCAACAATTCATTGTCTTTAACTTTTCAATGTGTCAATTTTGATAGCTCCGCATCATAAAATCGTAGAAGACGGAGAAGTTAGGAAAGAATATGAAGAAGAACTGAAAAAGGTATTTATGTACGAGAAATTTAGCAAAATATGAGACAGCTCTTGTCATTACTGAAAGTCAGTGCACTTTTATTGACAAGTATAATTATACATAAAGATTTTACCATAACGCAATTTTGGAGAACTCAATTTGCGAAAATATCTTCCGCGAAAGTTTCTTGTTGCAGTAATACGTTCATTATATACTACAGCATATGTTTCATTCATAGTTTACACCAAGACTTATTTCCTCTTCGACAAATGTTGGAGAATCACGACTTCATTGGCGGTGGCGGTGGTGTTGGTGGTTGACCACCCTACGCCTTACCTGATCCAAGGTCTTATCCTTCAAATAACAATGTGCTACTTTTGCTTCCAGGAAAAAAGCACTTGAGACGGAAGAGATGATGATGAATTTGATTTCGGTAATAAAATGGTAAAATGCATGATGATAATATAAAGAAGTGAGGTCAAGTGGTCAAGTATCTGAGATAAATCACAACGACGAACTGGTCTTTATAATTGATGCTCATCCGGTAGGATGACTTGATATGCAAATAAATGTCTCCTTTGTTCCAGAACGAAAAATCGGGATAATGGAGACCATGTTACCCGTGTGAAAAGCCTGCATGAATGTGAGCTATCTAAGCTATTATAGGCCGTAAAATGATGCATTGGCGGTCTTGACATATCTCCGGTGACGACAATGCACTCTTCTTTTTATAAGAACAATACCTTGATACCGTGTTCTAGAATTTTCAAAGATTGAAAGGTTTTTTTTTAGCCAAATGGGTTTTCCTTAAGTAGACATCATAGACATTTGAAATTCTTGAATTATGAAAATTTAGATAATGTTTGCTAAGATGGCAGTAAATGCAACGGGGGTCTCATAATTTATTTATTTTTTTCAATCATACATGTGTTTTTATTTTTCTTTGCAAATAATTGTTAATATATTAATGCCTATTTTTTATTGATTTTATCGAGATGCGTGCATATGGTGTATATTTTTTATCATGTATATATTGGTGTGTTATTTTGTTATCTAAAAAATTGGTTTGCTGCAGTGAAAAGAATAAGGGTTTTTAAAGATAAGAAAATATCTAGTGCACCTTTCTCGTTGTGTGATTTTAACATTGCCTGGTCAGTTCTTAAATACATCTTTTTGAGATCAAGCGTAATCTCGATTGTCATGACAGCGCAAACGTTTGTAACCCCAAAGGGCATTTAATAAGACTGAAATAAGAATTGTGAAGAATTTCAAGAGAAAGATTTTTTCTTCTCTTAACTTTATTTTTCTTTCTTTGTAGTAAAACGGATAGGGTTAAAAAAGTTTAAAAAAAAAATTATGAAATTGTGCTGAATTCAGTAAGATACAATGGAATCTTATTTGGATGATCATAAAGTTGCGATTGATTTTATCAAGTCGTGTGGAAGCCATCTTTGTTTATCTGCGTCAACCATAGCAACTGGATGCGTGTTGTATCATCGCATCGTACGTAAACAGTTGGAGCTTAAAGCACGAGATGTGGATATTGAGAAGTATGTAAGTAATATGTTTTTGTTCGCTTCTAAGTAAGTAGTAAGTAAGTTAATCGGTAAGGCCTAGTGTCTGTAGTTGTCGTACAGCGGCAGTTTACCTCTTTTATGCTATTCATTCGTTGAGTGGACGATGACCGGCATTGAAACTACATCCTTTAGATTGTGAGGTCCGTCGGCGCTCTACCGTCTTCTACTTTAATAGTCGAATGGAAATAAAATAAACTTAAAAGAATTGGTCAGGGTGTGAATGTGAATAAATATATTCTTCTACATGTAGTAGGGTCAAAAACTACTCTCGTACTTGTTCGAAGCCTCCTCCTCCTCCTCCTCTCCCCCCCCCCCCAAAAAAAAAATTCAGTGTATTTACCAGAGGTGGATACAGAAGGCACTGGAAGTTTTTTGACGGAGAGTGTTGACTTCCTTCCAAATAAGGAATGGGCTTTTCTAAATAAGGAATGGTCAAAGCCCAATATGGGCAAAAGCGATTATTTATTTATGAAATGTCAGCAGATTATTCACAGACTGGAGATCACCTTTTCTGTTGTGCTTATTGTAACTTGACCTTTTCATTGTATGTAGCTTTTAGCAACGACTTGTTTGTATCTTGGTGCCAAAATCGAAGAAGAACCTCAGAAAATTCGTGACGTCATCAACGTGCCACACAGGTACACTATTTTGTTTATTAGAACGTTTGCTCGTCCCTCAAAAAGCTTATCATTTGTTCTTGTTCTGTTTTTGACTTTTTGACTATTCTAAAGCATCTTATATAAAAAAAACTTGACAATCCAGACCAGACCAGACGATCAAACAAAGATTACCAGGAAACTAGTTTTCATTCTAAAAGGAAATGCGAAGAAGGCAAAGTTTTTATCCATTATGTTAATCTTTTCTACGGAAGTTTCTCCAAACAGCCAGATGTTTTTTCAAAACTAATGCCAAACACTCTTTGTTATTAAAGATATTAATATTAATGCAGCAGATAAAAACACGTTTTTTTTTTTATTAGAACATAGTTTATAAGAAAATCGAACCTCAGATTTGGTGGAAAATGTTACCAAAAACTATGAAGAATTCACAATTTGAGCATGTGAATTTTCCCTAAACGAAAGTGGAAGGAAAGAAGCATTTTAGGCACATATTTATTTAAAGGGTGGTTGGGGTGGAAAATTTTAGAATTTTAAAAGGTGATCAAAGTTAAAAAGAACACCCGAGCCTCAAACAAAATTTGGGTGTTCTTATGAGAAAGCGTGTCCTATTTTATTGTAAAATATTTTTCTCTTCTAACAGATTGTTGCATACAGACGAGAAGCCTTTGGAGATTGGCGATGTCTATTGGAAACTTCATGACAGCGTTACTGCTTGCGAATTAATCATCCTAAGATATTTGAAATTTCAAGTCACATTTGATTCGCCGATTAAGGTATAACTTTCTTTTAACATGATAGTTTACAAAACAATCGTTTATAGCCAGACCACCTTAATCCAATGGATAAGATTATTTCCTTTTCAGTTCCTATGCTTCTCAAACAAATGTCCCTCTATCTTCATTTTTTTAGTATATTTTGATGTTTTGTAAATCTTTGGAGGACTGGGCACCAGACTCCAATCGGTTCCACCAATCAAAACTACCACAAATCTGTTGGAACATGGTCAACGATTTATGTTACCTCCCATTGGTCATCTTCTACCCAGCTGAAGTAGTGGCAGCAAGTATTGTTTACATAGCAATCGAAGTAACACACGTAAAGGTTCCTGAGCATAAGGAAGGCAAAAAATGGTTTCAGGTTTGTCTCTGAAAAAGCACGAAAATTCCTGAATTTTTCTTGCATTTTCCTCAGAAATTTCGTCTCTTGATCTCTTTCTTTACCTGTATTTTTCTCTAAATTTTCCTCCTTTGCTCACTCATTCGTTCGATATTTATTTCATGATTTTTCTTATTTTTGAAAAAGATGCGTAACCATAAACCCTCAAAATGTGTTAATTTTTGTTAGATCACATACATTAATCTTCTAAAGTGATAATGTAATTTTGATAAAAATATTATTTCAACATTAATTAGGTCGGACATTAAACTATCACTTGTTGATTTTGTTTTTGATTACTTTTCATTTTTACCACAGGTTCTTTGTCCTGGAATCAAGGAGAACAAACTGAAAGATATTGGGTGTAAAATATTGACCTTGTATGACCATATCAAAGTCAAGTGAACAATGAATACATTGCGGATTGTCTTTCAAGCAAGAACAAATTGAAAGTTTCTTTCCTCGAAAATATGTCATTCTAGAATCTCCTTGTCTATCAAAATCAGTGATCGTTTAAAAGTAAAAGAAAAACAAATGGAAATTTGTTCTGGGAAATAATCTTAAGTCTCCCGCTCATACCAAAGTCAATTGAACAAATATAGAGAACGATTGCAGTTTAATTTTCTTTTTTAAAAACAAATGGAAATACCTTGTGGATTACAATTCGATTGTCTTTCAAGCAAAAAAAACAGATGGAAAGTTCTTTCTGGAATATATGGTATTCTGAAGTTTTCATAGTCATACCAACAAAGTCAAATGGTTTATTGATCCCCTTTGAGTTCTGTACGCGAGGAAATGTATACGCATTTAGATGGCCTTTATGCAAACTGCAGTTTACTGAACATGAAAACACAGTATCAAAGTCAAAATGAATGATTCTGCTCGATTGGCTCAGAAAACGACCAATCTCTAATCGTTGTATAGATCAACAAAGGACTCAGTATCTTAATTTGTGAGTTATTTGGAATATTTTTGAGATATTGACCGTACTCTGTTCTTGACCACAGTGTCAATAATGTCAAACTTGAGTACAAGTAAGTTTGTTATTGCAGACGGCAAGACGTTTCCCCAGAATTGTGTATGTATTTGTCGGTTATGGCATTTGAGTATTATAAATATTGTTAAAAATTCGATGGTGTCTGTTTATTTTTTTGTAGCTAGAATTGTTTATCATTATACATCATTTACCGTGCTTGTTACTTCCGTGCGTTTGTGTGTTTTACTCGCATTCTGTATTGAAAGTTGAAAATTGGCAGCCCGTAGTAAAGTGATAAAACATAGTAATAGAAGATTTATTAAGTTGGTTGTTTGAACTGGGCTACTGGGAACCAAACATAGAAAAGTAGCTACTGTGTAGACAAAACCTTTTTGATTTCAATTTCATTAACTGCCTTTTTGGAGTTTTTGTCTGTGCTGTTGAAGTTGGTGCTTCAGTTCTCTTGAGTCATTTGTAAACTTTATGCTACGTTTTGGTTTTTGTTATTTCGTTCAATCATCTTTCCGTGCATATAGCACTTATTGGGGCAATTTTTCGACAACTTTTGGCGGAACCGTCCAAGCGTCAAACCTTTACGCCCTCAACGCTTAAGGGTGTTTTTAGGGCAAACGACCACGCCCCACTTGAAGCCAGTAAGTTTTTTTGGAATCTCCATGGTCCATTTAGTCATAATCAAAAGTGAAAGTTGTCCCAGCGTCTAGATTAATAGTAAAATATAAAGTTCTGTCCTATCGGTCGATCAGATTTCAAACTGATATAACATAATTATGCAAAGATGAAAAAAGATATCCTCCCCGGCGGGGAATCGAACCCCGGTCTCCCGCGTGACAGGCGGGGATACTCACCACTATACTACCGAGGAT
>JAUJPO010070289.1:0-11851 GCA_032270745.1 Tiaropsis multicirrata
CTATGCCCGGCCACGACGACCTCTAGGTTCGACGACGGCTTATCATTTCGGATTATTGAACCCGATCCCCCCTGATAATTTATATGTTATAAAAAACCATAAAAGCCATCGTGCGATCCGTTTTATTAACCTCTTCCCATGTTGTGCTTGTGGAATTCAAATACTGTAAAATCGAAAAATGTTTTAAAAACAAATTTCTATAAATAGTAAGAATTGGTTAGAATTTTGGGTTAAGTTTTATAAACTAAATTTAGAGGACAGAATTGATTTCTAAGTGCCGTCATTTAAACAAATTTCTTTTAACCAATTATAAATACGTCCCACCGGACTAAGCTATTTTATTGTACCATAGAGCATTTTACCCATTTAGTTTCTTTTAATTAGTTTTTTAAACATTGTATATAAATACTCATTTTAGATTGAATTTCTTGTATATCTGAGGATCGCACTAGCGTGAAACTGGCAGTAATATATACTGTTTTTATTTTTGACAAATTAAATAAATATATAATTTCGCTCTACACTGTATTGAGCACTTTTTCTAATGTTCTTCACTTTGATATTGATATTAACTTTTGATGTATCAAATTTGTTCGCAAAATTTTAAATAGTTCAACTACAATGTGAACACTTTAGAAAAGATTGGAAGAAAAAATAATTTTTCTCGACCAGATTACGCCTTTCTTGTAAATTGGGAAGATTAACGTTTTTCCGAAGTCTTTTTAAAGCCCATAACGGCGTTATTGTAATTAAAATCTTAATTACTCATGAAGGAATTCGTAAAAAAAGATTCTGTAAAAGCAGATTTTTGCTAAATTTCTCAAATGACTTTTAGCCAAAAGACCCATCTTTAAATTTGAAAATCGATTTTTGACTATGGTCAGGGCCCTTAACGTAACCTCGTTAACGGATTTCCGAATAGAACAGAAAAACCCACTCATACTTCAGAAATAGATTTTTCTTTTTCGAATTGTCTTTCAGCTTGTTGGATTTTTTCATTCAATTTGTCAAGTTCTTCCTCATAATGTCTCTTCTTTCGTTTCCCGTCGCGAAGTCTTTCTTCATATGACGCGTGATTGCCCTGCAATGAAATTTAGCAGATCAAGTAAGTAAATTTTCTTGAAACACCCCATTCTCTGTTCCCCAGTGGATATCAAAATTTAAATGGGGTTGTTTTTTTAACTCACTGGGGTGACCTCTTTCACCTTCGCTCAGCCTTAACAGCCGAGTCTACTATATTCTTTATCTTTATTACATTTGAGCAACGTCGAATAAAAAAAAACAAAAGAAACAATTAAACAGCCTCACTCTTAGAATAATCACCCTAACGTTTTTCCTTCTGTCTAAAGGGATTCTTGAAAGATCCCGAACCAATCCTTTTTGAAAAAACTCCAAACTTGCAGAAATGGGATTAACATTGAAAAAGAAAATAGATTCGTAATAATAAGTATGGTCCATACCTCCAGTTCTTCAAGTTCGGCGGTAACTTTATTTCTTCGCTCATGAAATTCTGCGATGACAGCTTCATGTTGCTTTATTTCTTCCCTCTTTTCATTAAAACCTTCAGTACACGTTCCTTTCTAAAAATAAAATATGACAAACCAGACCGGTTAAATCGTAAGCACCAAAACATACCATGGCTTCTTGGTTTAATCCATGTTCAGTTCATACCAGATAGCCAAAAAAGACAACGGAAAGACTGACCGAATCGCCCTTCTTCTCAGAGCGTAGAAAAATCTACGTTAAAGAAGGCTAATCACTCCTTTGGATGATCGAACGAGTAAATTCAAGAATCTCGGAAAGTGTATATAGCAAACATCTTTCTTCTCCAGATGTTTTATTATAGAAAGTATTGGCAGAATATAAACCTTACGTTTTCTTGCAAGACAGCAATCTTCTGCACAATCTCAGCCAGATCACGTTCCTATAAATGAAGTATATGATTTATCGAGATGGAAAAGGCGTTGTTGCGGGTTGGTTTTTGTTCAAACAAGGCCAAAGAATGAATCGCATTGGTCATTTTCTTAGATAGGTCTCTTAGGTGTCACAATAGCCAAATTATTAATATATTATATTTTTTCTTTTCCTTAGTTGTCTTAAAGCTTTCTTTTATTGCCTGCGGATTTTTATAATTGCACTCGTGGCTAAATGATTTTTCTTTAAACTTGGAAGATTTTGCTAAGTTTTGTCTGTAAAAAAGCCAATAAATGATAAGAAAGTGAACTAAATCACATACCAGCTCATCAACATCAGGCGCCTGAAGTTCTTCAATTTGCTGAAGTTCTTGGATTTCCTGTTACAAAAAGAACAAAATTATTAATAAAATAATAAAAAATTTAAACGGCAACACCATGATTTATTGATACAGGTATTAGACCAAAATTACCTTGAAATCACAACGTGCCAAAAATTTAAATATTACAATAATAAAAATTATAAAAATTATCGGGGAAAAATCATCAAAAACTATCACCATTTTAATTTGAGTTATTTTGTCATGTTCCTCCATTTTCTTTTTGTTGGTTCGATTTTTCTCTTGCTAATAAACAAATATAATTACAGAGCTCTACAGGTTTACTTAGTGAAAGCTAGGTTAGATTCAAATCAGGAGGGTTCTCTACTAAAATGGTAAAACTTAAGACAGAACGACGGGTACAATCAACTTGAGAATCTAAATTATGGAACAAACATAGTGGTCCTTATTTTACACATTCTCTTCGTTTTCAGTACTCGACCCTAATTCGGTCTGAACAGTTACAAATGGTCTCATCTTCCAGAATAGTAGACAAAGCCCTACCAAAATCACTTGCAGTAAAAACCACATTTAGTTACAAATGGCAAAAAATGATATTCTCACAAAGCAGAAAATAATAAAGAATTGAATAAAATGGAACACTTACTCTATCCTGTTGGATTTCTCCGTCAAGTTGTCTGATGTTCATTTGAGTATCTTTCTTTTTTTCCTGCAAATTGGTAATTTCTCTCTCAATTTCCCTGTGAAGAAAGCGTAAAACTTGATGCAAATGCAGATATCACGACCAACTTTTTGGCTGTTTCACCTTGAGCTTGAAAATGCCTCAAATTGACCAAATTATAAGTGCAGATTTCATTAAAGGTTTGACTAGAAATCGTTCTGTATATAAAGTCAATTTTTATATTGTAGATACAATGTTGAGTGTATTACTAAAACAAGCTTTAAGGACTTATTATACCTCATTGATCCTGCGGCATCGTGGACAAAATACTGCACACGCTTCTTCTTGGTAGCATAATATTTGGACAGACGACCACCGATAATTTGATGGCCTTCAATTGAAAAAGCCTGAAACCAAAAAAATCAACTCTCTAATAAGATACCAACCTCTGAGTCTGTTTGAAAAATAATTGCAACTCTTTAGACACTAATACAAAACTGAAATACAAATTACTTGAATGAAAAATTTCGGACTTTTTTCAGTGGGTTTTGTGAAAAGATTTTTAGATCCAAACCTTACCACTTATATAACTCTCAAAAATTCGTTTTTTATCAACAATACTGATATATCGGTTTTTCCGTCTGACAGATTTATCATTAAAAATCCAAACCCTTCTAATATGCGCAGACAAACTCACTCGCTTTCTACTGTAAAATTTGAATGAATGTTACTTATTGCATTTTGGCAAAAATTAGAATCAAGCACTTATGATTGAGCATGAAGGAGAACGAATCATCTTTGGGGATTTCCATGACAAGCAAAGTTACCAGAAGGAAGCCACTAACCTTATAAGAATGATGAGGTCTTGTTCTTTCACTGAACATGATATCTTGTGCATGTTCTGCATTCTCGATCAATAATACCGTTTCTATGCTGGCCTGAAAGAAAAGAGTTTCCAATACTACAATGATATCTATTCTATCACACAATACCGCTTGTGTCCTTGTGTCTATCAGTAGTAATATTTTGGTGTGACCAAATATTCAGTATATCTTAACAGGAAAGAATTTAGTCACTTTTTTCGACCAATTTGAGCCATAGTAGACTGTGACATTTGTTAATTAATGGCTGCGTTAATTTCAAGTCCATTTTAATACATACAAAATAAAAGGTAGATCATTCAAATATATGTTTTACCTGATCAATCAATGCATTTGCAGCAATAATATTATCAATTTTGAGGGCATCAAATACAGTCAAAAAATCAGGACCAGGTTTCTGGAAGATAAGAATAAATGCTTTATTAACTCTTATCAACTCTTATCATTTATGGAAAGTGAGGTGCGAGGTGTAAGTCTGTCTTTTTTAAAAAACATCTCATTTGGGGTAAGGCTGGAAAATAGAACTATGAAAAATGTGGTTTAGAAAAAATATAGAAAACGAAAATACATCTATGACTATGAGGATTTTTTTTAACTTACCAACTTTGAAGTATCATAAGCGTGGTCCTAAAAAAAACATTCAACAAATCAAATTAAAAGGTTAGGACAGTTAGGTCAGTCGTTCGTGTATCACAAACAGTATCATGAAGATGTGAAATTTAGTACAGGCATGGGTAATTATATTCTGAAATCTTTTTAAGACAGAGACATGCCTGGAAACCACTTGTTTGCTGACGTCAGCAGCTTTTTATCCCCAAAAGATCAACTATTATATACCATTCAAAAGGAAATTTCACATTTTCTTGAAAATAAAGTCCGAAGAAATAATTAAGTTGGTTCGATGAAGCAATTACTCTAATTGAATTAAAATAGAGGGCCTTTTTCAATAACCTGAATAGATATTTGAGACAACACTGTTGTTTGATAAAAAATGATATCTTACAATGAAAGATGATAAAATAATGGGTGGTTGTTGATTCCGCCCTCCGTAACTCCCTCGTCCTCCTCGTGAAGAGTTCGATATAGTCCTTTTAAAGATATCTTTTAACAAGTTCATGTCGTGACTATCATGACAAACGTAAGCTTTCATATTTCCTCCAATACACTCTTCAATTGCCATTCCCCATTTGCGGTCTTCAAGAGTAATGCATGAACCTGCAAGGAAAAAATAAAAAAACATGCTTTAAGACCAGAGACGAACTACTGACTGAACAGACACACCAAGGTAATACATTCAAGTTAATCATTCAAGCTACTGTCAAGAAAATAATGAAAAACTAGAATCTGAGTCGTGTGTGTACCAGGTTTCTTTAAGCTATTCTTTATCTCGAGCTTGAAGATAAGATTCATGAAGTTAAGAAATAAGAAGTGTTGGATATATAATCCAATTAACTAAATTACCTAATGGTCCAACAGGTTTTCTGTGGAATCGACCTTGTTTGTGGAGATCATCAATTGCTCTTACAATGTTTGATGTGTGTTCACCAAATACATTCAACTTGTTTTTCTTTTGATTTTCAATCTCAAGTAGTTGTCTCCTTTTACGGTCGATGTCCTTGTCTTTATCCCTGATTAAATTCCTGTAAAATAAAATATTGATAAAGAATGTAAAATAGTCTCAAGAGATTTTGTACTTTCAGGATAACCAAAGAGGTTTGTCTGCAAATATATCATTACATGCAAAACAAACTAAGAAATATGCTTACTGATAATCATTTTTTCGTCTTTGTTTGTCATGTAAATTAGCTTCAATTTGTTGGCAGTAATTTGAAGTGTTGGAATATTGGTTTTCGTATTGCTTCTTTAGGTTTTGTTTTTCTTCCAGTTCTTGCTCCCGTGCTATTCTTTCAGCTTCCAAATCTTTTTGTACTCTATAATGAAAACTTTCATCAAAAGACGAGTAATGAAGTCTCAGATCATCAAAGTTAGTATCAAGAAACAAAAAAGACCAAGTTTTTTGAGATAACGATGAAATGAACAGGGAATAGTCAAAGTAAGAATAAAATTCTTCTTTCAACAGTTGTATAAAAAATGGCTGGTAACATTATAAGCATTATTTCAATAAATCAAATCTTTTTTGAAATAGAATTATTTGCTTATTTATGAATAAAATGCCTTGAGTCTCAGATTTTCTATTAATTAAAAAAGTAAAAGATATTTATTATGAATTTTTTTCTCAATTGATAATAACATACGTATTTTTGATCTCTTCAACTCCATCGTGAAGATGTTTGCGATCTTTTTCAGCACGATGAATTTCACTTTCAATTTTTCTTATATCATTCTGAACAAAAAACGAAACATAATATTTTATGATAATAATTTTGTTGGTTCTTTGCTATTATGCTAAATTGTGTGCGTGGTAAAACCTTTTCTATTTAAAATGTTTCAGGGTATTTTTGTTTGAAACCTTGAGTTAGATATGTCTGGGCAAAAATAGTTGCAAAAATGACTGAAAAAACAATTTTCGAATTGATTCCATAAGACACAAGATTTACCTGGCATTTCTTTAAGCCATCCTTCATTCTACGATGTTTCAATGTAAGGTCATCTCTTTCACTTAAAATGGTGTTGACATTTTCTCGAAATATAATCAACTCATCACGCTTTTCAGAATAACTTGTACTTAGTTTGTCAACGTTTTCCTGAAATTTTGGTAAATAAGCATAAGTTTGAGTTGGTATTATCTATTTTGCATCAAATATTTAACTCACAAAAATAAATTGACAATAATAGTGATTAAATATAATGCCAATATCTGTACATTGATAAGATAAATAGAGATTTGCTTGGAAGACTCACAAGTTCATAGGGGTGATCTTTTCTTAAAGATGAGAAATAAATTGTACTGAAAATCTCGTGGAAGCTCAAATGTCAAAATATTATGTGTTGCTATTATGGTTAAATTTCAATATGAAGCCTGAAGGCTTTTATAATATGTAATTAGAAAAAAACATAACATCGGGTGTCCCAGAAGCCTCCTGGAACCTTAAAACTTGGTAAATACTGAAACAAATTTTAAAAGTTAAACCTCAAAATTTAAGTTCTCTCTAATGAAATAAAAATATTATTCAAAAAACAAATTTTTCGGCTCCAGGAGGCTGCAAAACACAGAAACTTTTTTCAGGGACACCCAGTAGAACAAACATACAACAGCATTTTGGGAAGCGTTTCGATAAGCTGGAAGTTTGGATTCCAATTTTTTATAACTCTTCTCTGCCTCGGCAACCACCTTTAAACAAAATAATAAGAAGCAATAAAAAAACACCTGGATACTTTTAGATTTTGGTGTAAAAACAATCATATAAGAAACATATATTTCAATTATATGTATGGGCAAACAAGGCTGTATAACCTTTGTCTCTGTAAGTGCCAGACTGTTTTAAAGAATTATTTACACAGTGTTTTACCTTTTTCGATTCATTGACATGAGCCCATGATAATTCTTGTTTGAGTTCTTTGATAGCTTTCTTCATCTTTTGCAATTGCTGCATGTCATTGTACTTTTCTTCGTGTACCTGCATTTCGTGCTTTAGATCAGGAATAACCTAATGGACAATTATTGGATGAATGTTTCAGACGGTGGAATTCACAAGAAATTAAAATTTTCAAAATTTGTTAATGACTAGCTGATAGTAAAGTTCGAAATTATCAAGGCCAACCAAACTTTTTCTGTGCTAATGTGTAAAGGTTGTAAAAAACTGTAAAACCTAAGAAAAAAAAATTACCTTTGAAAAATGTGAAAAGATTCTGTATAGAGAAAAAAGATAAAAAATAAGCAGCTACCTGCTTTTTACGATCCAGCAATACTTTTGTAAGCTCCTTCTCTTCATAGATTTTTTGGTAGTCATCAGTTAACCGTTCTAGTTGAGTAGCTTTCAAAAAGAACTAACATAAAGAAAAAGTAAAGAGAAAATTAAGAAAAAATATCTTAGCAGGATTCTTTTCAAACTCGACTTAATTTGCGCAGTTCTTATTTTAGAAAGAAGTGAAAGCTAAAAAACTAAAACGAAAATAAACATCCTTTTGAAATCCAAAAATTGCAGTTATCACTTTGCTTGGTAAACTAAAACCTTCCACCAGACAGGAACTATAGAGCATAAGGCTTTCTACTCAATAGAATATTACCATGTTAAAAAAGCAATAAAATACTTACTGCATACTTATCTCTGGGATTTGAAGTATTTAGAAAGGATCTTGATGTGTTTTGTGTCAATATTGATACTGGATTATCAATCTAAACAAAAAAGGCTAAAATTATCATGAAAATTATTACTGATTATTTCTTAGGCAAAATCTTTCTAACATTTCCACCGTTCTGCTAACGTGTTATCTAATAATGAAACCATAACACATACTTGGATGTTAAAGTGATCCAATATATTAACCAGTTCATCTTTCTTTGTAGAAACTACTTTAGTACCTAAAACAAAAATGAGATAATTTACTTATCAGGTTGATAGTTTATAAAATTTGGAGTATTATTGATTTAGTACTTTCGCACTACTAGGATAAGAAAATAAAATTAAAAAAGCCTAAGATTACCCTCTTTGTTCTTGATTTTGTAAGAACCAGTCCCTTCACGTGATATTCTCCTTTCAACAATAATAGAGTCACCATATTCTTCATGTCTATATGCATCATTATGAGTATTACGATTACGTAGCGTGATTTCTACAGTACTTGTGCTACAAAAATAAGGGAAAGAAGAATTTGAGATACAACACATATCATATAGTTAAAGCATTCAGACACAAAAATTAAATACAATTAACCGCCTCACTACAACATAGGAAAATTTTTTCCAAATCAAAAATTCAATTGAAAAGTGTACAACTAAAACAACAACTGAATTAACAATACATACTGGCAGCCATCTTTAATGAAGGCTTTCAAACTACTTCCACGATCTGTCATAGCAGCTTTCCCTCCAAGACCAACTATGAGAGCTGTCAAGATTGCACTTTTACCACCTGAAATAAAACCAATTTCTGTGCTACTGAAGAGAGTTCATCTTAACCATACTAAATACATATAAAATTTGATGCTGCAGTTCTCAGTTTTATAAGCAATATATATATAATGGGAAAATATCCAGAAGACAGATATCTGTACGAGACAGAAGAACTTGCAAAACTGAATGATAGAAAAAAAGAAAGATTTAGCTTACTTCCGTTTAAACCAATGATAAAATTGACATTGGAGCCTAGCCTAACTTCAAGTTTTTTGTGGCATATGAAATTTTGGACAAACACTCTTTCCACAATACCAGTTTCTGCTTCTTTCTGAAATGTAAAGACAAGATTATTCATGTCTTGTAAATTCATGTCTCAAAAATAAACTTGGCTGGTTTTTAATCAATATATCTTTTTTGTCAGAACAAAACAAAGTCATAAAATCTTAACATTACAAAAACATACTGGAGCAACATCATCATTCTGAGTGAGGTCCATTGTATTATTATCATCATCGTTGAATCTCGCTCTTTTCTTCTTTCTTTTCTTCTTTTTCCCCCTCTCTTCTGGTAGTTGTGATTCTTGTTCTTCTTTCTCCTCCAGTACAGCTTCTTCACATTCAAATTTTCGTTTTCCAGACATGGTTTATTTATAGTTTATTCTAATTCTAAAGTAAAAAGGAAACTTTACACTTTCCCCTTTTATCAGTGGAAGCACAAGCTCCTTTCCAAAAATTGGTGCCAAAAATGAAAGTAGTTTTTAGCTATAATTATAATTGTCTCGTACATTATGTATAAATTATACTTTTCCAAATTTATGAACATGAAATACAATCTATATATTATACCTTTCCTGTAATTTAGGTTTTATAGAAAAAAGTGTGCACTCATCTATCATAGTTTCATAAATGTAGGTCAAATAGAGGTAAACAAACCCATTAAGTAGGTACGGCAGAGAAATACAATGTATAACCTGTTGATGGTATTAGCTTCCAAATAAAATGGACTGACAAAATTTGAGAAGTGACAGAGATAAAGCCATCTCTCTGGTAAGGTAAAGGGATATTCCATTTTAAAACTATACAGGGGCAGGGTAATTGACAAGATTTTTAACTTTTTGAAAGTAATAAAAACCCTTGAAAAGAAGGGTTGAAAACCCCCCTGGAAAAGTTGTCAATAGACTAACAATGTTAGAGTATGTTACATACTAAAAGCTTCAATCATGAAAGCCCTAAAAAGTAAGCATATAGAACACTTTAAAGCAAGTATGGGCAATTTTTGTACTGATCTGAAGATATTTGACCTCTAGTACCAAAAAAACATCAAAATAGGCCAAAAAGAGCCATTTTTGAGGAGAAAAAGGCAGTCAAAGAATCCATACAAAAAAGCGTCCTCGTAACATTACCAAAACTAAAATTAGCCTCAACTTTTAACGAAAGGAGTTTGCAAAAAAATAGGTTTATAAAACAATACTGTCCAAACGAAAACAATAAGCATATTGATTACGATGCAAACACTTACAAATCACAGCGGTGCCACTATACCATAGTCTAATACACCACTGTTGTTGAGTCTATAGTTCAAGTTAAAAACAAATTTATTCCCCAGATGGAACACATGCAAATTTTGTAACTCCTTCGAACGAACGTTTTGTCTTTTGTTGTCACGTGTCATTTTTCAGTTCTTTATTAAGAACGAAGAAGAGAAGAACATGGAAATCGTGCTAGATAGAATTGTTCAAATATTATTTTTCTATGACTTTTGAAAATTTCAAGTAATTTCACCAATGCTAAAATCTTTAAGAGCAATTTAAAGACTTTATGACAGAGTAAAGACAAAAACACTCGCTTTAACGGGATTTTCTAGATGCAAGCAAAGACAAAAACTTGCCAATATTCCTTGACTGAAAGGTTAGAACGAAAACATTAGAAACATGACATCCAAATCTTCAAAAAAGATTGAAATTATCTCTGACGATAGCATTGTTGATGTTGTATCCTAAGTGATATGTATTGATGTTCATTTTATTCCTTTGTCTCCTTGAGTTAAATTTAACTATTATGGGTGCAGTGTGTTTTGTTGATATATATGGTCAGGCCATTTTTTATGCCTTTTAAGGGTTCAATTATCGGACGCTGCCCTTCACAAAATTTTCATGATATGTTAAAATTTACAGCAAAAACAGTCTTTTTGTACAAAACTACCCCAAAAAGTAACCTTTTTAGTTTCCACCAGAAACTTACGGTGAGTTTAGGTTCAATTGATTGGTTTGTTTCGGCTACTACCATCAAGGGGTGATACTTTGCATTGCTCTGCCATACTTTACACTGTGTATTTTACCAAATAGCCTTATGTTCATTTTAAAATTAAAGTAAAAGAAAAAACATAGAGTCACATGATTGTGCTGCACACGCCACAGCGATATTTTTCCATGGACACACTTAAGTTTGTAAAACTGTTAGAATAACAAGGGAAAAGATAAAAATGTGTGAGAATATTATAATTACTAAATTACTTTCGCTTAGGATCTCTCAGGGGGATAATAACAAAGAAACACGATACACTCTAACTTGCGCTTGTGAAGTTTTGAATTGTCTCTTTAATTACCTTCCTAGGAAATCTACTGTGAAAAGTATGGCAGAGTAATGCAAAGTATCACCCCTTGAAGGTAGCTGATTTACTTATAATTTATTGATGTCTCATTTAAACTACAGTTCGTCTTTCTTTTGACTCTCATACTGTGCACTTATGTATTCCTGAGATTCCATTCTTCATGATGGTAAAGGATGGTAAATTCTTGATGATGTTGAATTTCATTGATGAAGTTGCTCATTTTGTGAGTTGGAATTCCAAAGGGGGCACTTGATCTCGAAACTACCGTACGTTTCCAGGAAGAACTTGTATATAACACATGTATTTTTCCAGGAGCACAAAATTCCGCATTGAACAGATATTTTCCAGGAACCAAATTTCCACATCGAACAGATGTATTTTTCCAGGAGCCGAAAGTCAAAATAACAGACAGTTTTTTCCAGCCCTGG